>JAPFRF010000574.1:0-15517 GCA_029282475.1 Phrynocephalus forsythii | reverse complement strand
ACTTCACTCATTTAATCTTTATTTTATAAGAAGTGATAATTAATCTTAATAACAACAATCCTATTCGCAACAACTATTCCACTAATTTATTACCTTCAATCATTTAGCACCAAAAAAACAAGCCCAGACATAGAGAAATTATCCCCATACGAATGTGGATTCTCCACTAGAGAATGCACGACTTCCAATATCAATTCAATTTTCTGATCGCAATTTCTTCTTGCCATTCGAATTGAAATCGTCGCACCCTTCTTCCAATCCTGAGCATTAAACATCTCAATAACCAACAACATGAATGCTCTGCTTATTTTCTTACAATAACAGACTAGCATATGAATGAAGCCAAGGAGCCCTTGATTGAACAAAAATTAGAGGTTAGTTTTAATACAAACAGCTACCTTCTGAACTAGTAAACTTAGGCACACCTAAATCTCTACATGATACAAAATATATTTACAATACCAGCGCCTTCCTGCTTAGCTTAATTGAATTTTCAAATGCAAACTGGGAAATTTACCCGGTAATATCTGTACTCTATGCATAGAATTATGATTCTAATTTATTTTTACTGATAGCAGAATTTCAATCAACAATACAAACAAACACTAATAATCATTATTATAATTCGCTATGGGTGCCTACAGAAGTGCACAGGCCTCACACCTGGCAATAATTACAGCACAAAAATGGCAAAACGACTTCGTAAAAACTCCAAAACTTATTAAAATGCTAAAAATTTTAATTCCAACAATGATACTAATTCCCCAGCCACCCTCATCCAACATAAAACTCCTATTTACATCCATAACATCATACTCAATACCCACAACCCTTTTAAGCCTTCAATGACTTCACACACCAATAATACTAAACAACATGTTTTCTAATCAATAACTTATTTATTGACCAAATCTCAGCCCCCACTTAATTATCTTGTCATTCTCACCTTCCACACAATTATCGCAAGCCAAAACCACCTAAAATAGAACCTAAGTCACGAAAACAAGGGTTTTAGCTAAACATTGCCGCCCACAAACACTTCTAGTAATAACACTATCAGCAAACAACATAACATTATTTGTTATATCTTATTTGAAGCCACTTTATCCCAACCCTACTATCATCAAACCAGCTCACAAACAATGTCTTATGACTAGCATGTATGACAGCCTTCCTTGTAAAATACCACTATACGGAGTCCACCTCTGACTGCCAAAAGCACATGTAGAAGCACCCATTGCCGGCTCAATAGTACTGGCAGCCGTATTATTAAAACTGGTGGATATGGCATCATCCGCATAACCCCAACAAACATCTCAAATCCACCTTAATCTACCCAATAATCGCAATAGCCACATGAGGAATCATTATGACAGGACTAACATGCCTACGAAAACAGACCTAAAAGCCTCTTATTGCCTATTCTCAGTAGGCCATAGACTAGTAGCCTCTGCCACTCATTCAAACCCCATGAAGCACTCCTCAGAGCAGTTATCCTAATAGTCGCCCACGCCCAACTTCTCAATACTATTTTGCTTGTAGCTAACATGCTATACGAACGCAACAACTACCTGAATGCACTGCCACGAGGTACTACAAAAGTCATACCTCACACCTCTTTTGATATTGATTAATTAGTGTTTGACAAACCTAGTACTACTTCAATAACTTAATTACAGATTGTAGTCTAAACATAATTATATACTATTCAATTGACTCACTAACAATTATAATAATTGGCTACAGGAGCAGCTATCATAGCACCTATTTAATATAAATATTTATAATACAATAAGGATACCTAACAAAAAGACCAAAGAAGTTCATTCTGCCTCAAACACGGGAACTATTAATTGCACCTTACATGTAATACTAATCTACTACTTACGCTGACTCAGAACTAATTAACTAATGCCAAGATAGTTTAATAAAACACTAGGTCGTGACTCTAACAATAGATACACCTCTTCTGGCTGAAGGGTTCAACTGAACTTCGACTCACACCTGAACCAAAACCTCAGACCCTTCACTTTTAAAGGACAATCAGCAATCCCGTGGTCTTAGGAACTATAAACCTTGGTGCAACTCAAGTAAAAGTTGTGCTAGAATCAATAATTACTACCATAATTTAACCCATACTACTTCTAACACTCCCCATTATTTCCAAAAACACAAACAAAATCACAAAATCATTAAATTATCTTTCTTACTCTCATTACTTCCAACAACATTGATCATAAAACATCAAACGCAAAACATCAACACATCAACTTTCATATAATTAATAAGCAGGAACAACAAATATGACTACAACCCTAATAATCAAATATTCCACACTATTTCGCCTACAGCTCTATTCGTTACCTGATCAATTATAGAATTCTCAACCTGGTATGAGCACCAATGAGCTAACAAAAAAGTCTCCAAAACACTTACTAATTTTCTAATCTCCATACCTACCTTAGCAACGGTAGCTTTATGCAACTACTTACCGGCTGGGAAGGTAGGAATCCTGTCTTTTTATGCTAATTGATGGTCCACACGAACTAATGCTAACTTGGCAGCCCTTCAAACAATCATTTACAATCAGATTGGAGACATCGGCTAATCTTAGTCATAGTCGCCTCTGCTCTCAACCTTAGGAATATGAGTAATATCAACACTAACATTAAGCATAAAAGACACCATAATTACCTCTAGATTAACTTCTGGCTGCAACTGGCAAATCAGCTCAATTTTTCATGCACATATGACTACCTGCAGCAATAGAAGGCCCTACCCCCGTTTCCCATGGATTCTACCCCAAAGATATAAATTGAAACCATAAAAAAATCCCCAAATTAACCCCTTGACCCCCAAAGCAACACCCCCCTTTTCCAAACCCAAACATCAATTTCACCGCACGAATGATCCTTTTACATAAAAAAAAATTCTTCTGTTATAAACCCACCATCACCCAAAAAGAGCCACACCCCAAAAAACATTTCCCCCTCATCCGCCTTACCTACCCCTATAAAAACCCGGAAACCCATACTAATCCCAAAACCATGTCAAAACTATAAACCACTAGCAAATAACATAAAATAATTCCAATAATAACTTATTGGGGAAAAAACAAAACAAAAAGAAATAACAATAAAACTAAAAAAACACTACAAAAGTTAAAAAATTCATTTCACCTGGCCTTTTCAAAATACTACATGGGAACCCTTTACCACAAAAAAATTTTTAAAATTTAGTCAGAAACACTAAACCCCAACTAACAGACTTAATATGACTGGGAAAACATGGGTCCAAAAAAAAAATGGACCTACTCAATAAAACAAATTTCAAACATCTTTCTCAATGAAAAAAAGGACAAAAAAAAAATATTTTACAGTCCTACAAAATTTAAACAACCACCCTTTTAAATAATAAAAAAACCCTTTCCCCTTATAAGACCCAAATAAACCCCAAATGAACCAATTTCAAAATTCCAAACAATCCCAAAAATAACCCAAAATAAAACAACAAGTAATACCCCATATAAAATTTTAAAAAACGAAACCCCAAACAAACCCAAACCTAGCCCAAAACACCAAATGAAATTAAACCAAAAATTTTCCCCCCATAATAAAAGAATATCACAAAAAAAAAAACCAAAAAACCAGAAAATCGACCCCCCCTAACCCCTTGGGTATACATCCCCTGGAAAGTAGAGTAAGAAAAAAAAACCAACATCCCACCAAGATAAATAAAAAACAAAATTTAAAGGGGGCTGAAAAAGAATTCCCATTTTAGCCCCCATAGACACCCAAAAACCCGGGGAAATTTAAAACCAATGCCAAGGCACCAAAACACGGAAGGGTTACATGCAACTCCCACCACCCCAACAAAAAAAACCAAGCTTTCTTTTAGCAAAAATAAAAATACACCACTTTCACTAAACCGAAAAGGGCCTCCGAAATGGGAAAAACAAAATGTTTTATTCAAACCCTAAAAACACATCCATGACCCATTTCAAAAAAACAATCCCCTTTTAAAAAATTAACCCAATTTAAATTAAACTTCCCCCCCCACAAATATTTCCCGCATATTGAAATTTTTGGATCATTACTAGGGAAATAACCAATCATCCAACTAGTAAATAGAATCTTTTTGTTCGCTCACTTTACAGCCAGCACAACTATAGCCTTTGACTCTATAATTCATTCTCCAGACGTAAATTTTGTTGATTAATACAAAAATATCCATGCAAACGGAGCATCAATATTCTTCTATGCATTTATACACATTTGATGAGGAATTTACTATGATCCTACTGATACAAAACATGAATATCGGAAATTATTTTACTAATACTAACAATAGCCACTGCATCTATGGGCTATGTATTACCATGAGGACAAATACATTGTTCTGAGCTGCCGGCTACCGTAATTACAAGCATAATCTCAACAATCCTAAGGCTTAGAGACCTAATTATTCAATGAATCTGAGGGCTTGCAGTAAAATGGAACTCACATTAACCTCCGATTCTTTAATTTCATGTAATCACCCCATTCATCATCTCTGCCTCTCGCAGCAATCCACTCTTAATATTCCTACATGACAATGGGGTCAAACAATCCCCACAGGCCTTTTATCCACTTTTTGACAAAAATTCCCCTTTCAAAATTTTTTTCTTTAAAGACATTCTAGGGAAAATCCCCCTTTTAAAATTTTTCCCACAGCCTTTAAACCCTTTCTGGCACCAAAACCCCCGAAAAGAATCAGAAAATTTCCCCCAAGCTTTACCCCCACCAACTTAGCACACATCAAAAACCCGAATGATACTTCCCATTTTGCATATACCATCCCCCCGATCAATTCCAAAAAAAATTTGGGGGAAACTAGCCTTAATTTTCAATCATAATCCCAGCATCCCTACCAACAACCCACCTGTCAAAAAAACGAACAAAAGGCATGTCTAATATATATATACATACTACTATTATATTTCATAATACATATTATGTTTATAGTACATAACATTCTCTTCCCCACGCCTAATAAGCATGTAATATCCTCTCAAACAGACATTTCCTTGAAACCAGTATTAGGTGATTTATTAACTTGACTTCTCACGAGATCGATCACCAACCCGCCATTATAGGTTTCCATTACCAGTCTCGTGGCGCCTTTAACTAAGTTACCGCTAAAAGTATGACCTTTTCCAAGACCTCTGGTTCCTATCTCAGGCACCTACAAACCTTTATCCGCACTCAAATACTTTTTCAAGACCTCTGATTAATGAGTGTGCTGCATTTAGCCCCGTGACACATGCCTTGGCCCTCCCGGCATCTGGTATTTTTATCTCCTTCCCTTCAGCCTCATTTCAAAGTGATATTAATGACACTTATTGTTGAAGGTCCATTACATGAAGCATCCTTTACCCACATTCCCCAGGCGGAGCGATATCTTTCCATGCTCGTAAGACATATCATCATACATCCATCCAACTTCATTTTAGCAAGAATTAATCTAAAATGACAAACCATTTACCCTTTTTGGGTTTTTTATCCCCATTATTTATATGTTTTATATAACATATTATGTATTACCCATGTCTAAATATATATACATACTACTATTATATTTCCCTAAAAACATATTATGTTTATAGTACAAAATTTTTTCCCCACGCCTAATAAGATGTAATATCCTCTCAAAACAGACATTTTTTTGAAACCAGTATTAGGTGATTTATTAACTTTTATTTTTCAAGAGATCACCAACCCGGGGAATAAGGTTTTTCCAACCCGTCTCTGTGGCGCCCTTTTAAATAAGTTACTGCTAAAAGTATGACCTTTCCCAAAACCTCTGGGTTTCCACTTGGACCTAAAACCTTTTTTCCCCACTCAAATACTTTTTCCAAGACCCCTGATTAATGAGTGTGCTGCATTTTTGGGCCTGTGACATGACATGCCCGGCCCCCCGGCATTTGGGATTTTTTTTCTCCCTTTCCCCCCCAGCCTCATTTCCCCCGTGATATTAATGAAATTTATTGTTGAATCATTACATGAAGCATCCTTTACCCATATCTCCGTGGAGCGGAGGTTTTCCTCATGCCTGTAAGATATATCATACATCCATCCAACTTCATTTTAGTGAATTAATTCAAAAATGACAAACCATTTGATCAAACAAAACAAACGTCTATTCGTGACCAAGAAATGTGTCTAAAAACATTACTACACATTATAGTTTAAAGCCTACACAGCCAATGTTTTACTTAAACACTCGAATACCACATCAAACATCATTTGACAATAGCAACTTTAATCAAACTAGTATTACGTAGCTTAATAACAAAGTATAGTGCGAAGGAATGATATATATATATCATTGCACACACTACATAAAAAGTGGCATTATTGTGCATATATATATATATATATATATATATATCACACTACATAAAGTGGCATTATTGTATATATATATATATATATATATATATTTCATTGCACACACCACATAAAAGTATATTTATTGTGCATATATATATATATATACATATCATTGCACACCACATAAAAGTGGCATTATTGTGTATATATATATATATATATATATATGATACTCTATTGCACACACTATATAAAGTGGTATTTATTGTAAGATATATATATATATATATATATATATATATATCATTATACACTCATATAAAGTGGTATTGACAGTATATATATATATATATATATATAGCATTACACACACCACATAGTAGATATTTATATATATATATATATATATATCATTGCACACACCATAAAAGTGGCATTATTGTGTATATATATATATATATACATATATATCATTGCACACACCACATAAAGTACACACAGCATATATATATATATATATATATCATTGCAATACATAAAAGTGGTAATATTGTGTATAGAGAAAGTATATATATATATATATATATCATTGCACACACCATAGCAAAAGTGGCATTATTGTGCATATATATATAAGTATATATATATATATCATTGCACACACCATAAAAGTGGCATTATTGTGCACAGTATATCAAAATATTTGGGTGTCAGTACAGCCACAACCACCTCACCCAATATATTTAACCTTAAACCACATAGTGTTTTAGCCACTACTTTCTATGATACTAAACGTTTTGTCCTAGACTTATGTACTATTTATAAAACAGCTTATACATGCAAGCCTCTCACACTGTGAGATATTTACAAAACAAAATGTAAACAGAGTAGAGCATTGTGGGGTAGCCTTGAGACGCCAAGCTGCCAAGCATCCACACGGACACGCAGCAGTAATTAACATTTAACAATGAGCCGCTTCGATTTTCGTTATGATTAGATAGAGTCATAAATTCGTGCCAGCCGCCGCGGTTATACAGAAGACTCAGACAGCAGAAACTGGCAAAAAATGACTAAAATTCTCTTTTTTAAGCCTAACAACAAGAAGAATACAAAATTTGAACTGTCAAACAGCACCCTGTAACAAAACTCCAAAATAATCTTATATCAAGGACATTTGACTCATAAAAACCAGGGAAACAAACTGGGATTAGATAATTTACCATGCCTGAAATAAACATTATTTGCCAAAGTACAAATACAAATTAAAACTTAAGACCTGGCGGTGTCCAAAACCAACCTAGAGGAGCTTGTTATATAATCACGATCCACGTTAAACTCCTTACTTCACTTAGTACAATCCAGCTTATATACTGCCGTCGACAGCCCATTTTCCAAAAATAGAGCAATTTAAGACCCTCTAAAACGACAGGTCAAGGCGCAGCCTACGAGAAGGCCAATAATGGGCCACATTACTAAATATAACAAAAACTTCACTGAAACACAGTTGCACGAAGAAGAATTAGCAGTAAGAAGAATAAGAGTTCTTCACTGAACCAGGACATTGAACACGCACACACTGCCCGTCACCCTCACCATAGATCTGATAGGAGATGAAATGTAACATGGTAGCCGTGATTTTAAGGTGTGCTGAACAAAAAAGCTACCACC
Organism: Phrynocephalus forsythii; assembly: GCA_029282475.1. NCBI lineage: Eukaryota > Metazoa > Chordata > Lepidosauria > Squamata > Agamidae > Phrynocephalus > Phrynocephalus forsythii. The sequence goes on along the minus strand of JAPFRF010000574.1, from coordinate 7,478 downwards.
AAAGGCCCTGACTTACAAACGGAGGACGTCCTATACGCACCTTTGAGCAAATATTTTAGCCCAATCAACACCACAAAATAACACATAATCATACTAAAACATTTCTAAAAGACCAGTAGCTGAGAGCAAACTTCAAATTTGACGCAATAGAGACAGGTACTGTGAAGGAAAATTGAAAGACCAATATATATCGGAGCACAAAGAAGCCAGAGATAAACCATATACATATTGCATCCATGTCCAGCCAGTCTAACCTCAGACAAGAAAGACCCTGCCTGATACTCCTGAATGTAAGTGAGCTATTCTCAAGCAGTTTTATAGAACCAACTCATTTCTGTTACAAAAGAATGAGAAGACTGAGAATAGAGGCGAAAAACCAAACGAACTTACCGATAGCTGGTTGCCTGAATAATGAATTTAAGTTCAACCTTGGGCTGGGAACTATAAGAACATAATAAATATTTTTGCCCAAGATATAAATCAATAAAGGTACAGCTATATTGATTAAAGCATAAACCAAAGTGGAGAGAGAAAAGCACAAAATATTTTAAATCCAGCTGGCCTTAGCAGCCACCACCAAATATTACGTCACAGCAACACCACCATAAATACAAACCAAAACCAATCCTCCATCTTCCAACCAGGCCATTCTACAAAACTATAGAAGAAACCTGCCAGAACGAGTACATGAAAATTTAAATAAAGCCTAAATATATTCAGAAAATAAGGGCAAATAATCTACAACTATAAAATAAACTGTAGCCCTGACATAGGATTACAATCAGAAGACACAAGTTTTCAAAAGGAACTGGCAACTAACCTTTCAACTGTTTACTAAAAACATAGCCATTAGCTAAACAAGTATTAAAGGTAATGTGCGCTCATCAGTGAGGGAAACCTGCAACGGCCGCGATAACTCCGTGCAAAGGTAGCGCAATCACTTGTCTCTAAATAAAGACCTGCATGAATGGCTATGCTGAGAAAGAAACTGTCCTGAAACAGTCGGTAAATCATCTGCCTGTATGCAAGCAGGCATGCCAAAACAAGACAAAAAGACCTCAGAAACTTAATTAATGCCAAACATATGGTGCTAATTTTAAGTTAGCAACTAAAGAGAAATAAATCATATGACCACCAGATCAACCAACTGGCCAGTTTAACCGCAAGACCCAGTAATACTGATCAAATGAACCAAGCTACTCCAGGGATAACAGCGCCACATTCTGAAGAGTTTTATCAACAAGAATATCTACGACCTGATGTTGACCGCAGATATCCAAGTGCAGTGCAGAAGCTTACATAACGGTTCGTTTGTTCAACGATAAAATCACGCGATCTGAGTTCAGACTGAGTAATCCAGGTCAAGTCTATATCTGTTCACCGCTCCGTCTAGCATGAAAGGACTGATGAAGCAGGATCAACCTGAAGGAGAGTCCTTCAAACAACGCACTGAAAACGAAGTGTGAAATATGTGCCTAGGCATTCCAACTTCTAGGCAAGAATTTTCACTTTGGGGCAGAGCTTGTGCAAAATGCAAAAGACCTAAACCGAATCGACGTCCAAACTGGTCTCACCAATAATCAAAGCACTACAAATAATAACTCTGCTGACAATTAAATACTACTTTAATAGCCGTCGCCTCTTTTTTGAACCTTTTTAGAATGAAAGATTATTAGCTCTGCATAATAACGTGAAAGGCCCAAATATCGCTGACCAAAAGGACTCTACAGCCAGCAGACGGAATCAATTGTTCGTAAAAAGAACCCATCCACCCAACATTATCATCAAACCATATTTATTACACTTCATTCTAGCCTTTAACACTTATAATATTAATATAACGCCAATTCCATGCCATATCCGTTGTAAACATCAACCTTGGCCTACCAATATTTACAGTGATCCCAAGCATATCCGTGTATACCATTATATGATCAGGATGCATCAAATCTAAAATACGCATTAATTTAGCACTATGGGAGCCATCGCACAGACAATCTCATATGTAGCTACACTAGGTTTGTCTAACATGCATAGTGCATCTCAACAGGAGGCTACACAACACAAACCATTTCTAGAAGCCCAAGAAAAAACATGTATTAGCACTAATATTCGCCTCTAGCCATAATATGATTCGTATCAACACCAAAGCGAAACAAACCGAACCCCATTTGATCTTACCGAAGGGAATCAGAATTAACATCTGTTTCAACGTAGAGGGCGCTGAAGCGAATATTCGCTATATTCTTCAGCAGAGTACTCAACATTCTAATTATAATACACTATCAGTAATCCTTTTTAAGCCCAACACCACATGATCCAAATCCACATTCCTAATAAATCTAATAATAAACCACTATTTTAACCATAGATTTATCTGAACTGGACAACTCTATCCACGATTTCGATATGACCAAATTCAAATGCACCTGCTATGGGAAACAATTTCTATTTGAACCTAGTATCTTGCTTTTCTATTATATGGTAATAATACCTGTATCAATCATGGCTCTTCCTCCAATCACCTTTTAATTAGAGAAAGAGGATCGAACCTGGGCAAAAAAATCCAAAATTCTTGCACTACCACCTATACTACTTCATCTTAGCATTGGTGGAAGTGCCTGAGACAGGTTATTGATGAAATAAACACAGCAAATACACTCGCTTCCAATTAGGATTCACATACAGTTGCCCATGCCCCTAAAAACGGCATTTCTACACCCTCCTAACATATTACCTCACATCCATCATAATCACTGCTTCGGGCGTATTGCCATAGGTACCATCATAACCATATCAAGCTCCAACTGACTTATAGCCTGAATCGGATTAGAACCAACATATTAGCCATCCTACCAACCATTCAAAACCAAAAACCACACGAGCACTAGCCATAATCAAATACTTTTAACACAAGCAATTGCATCAGCAATAATACTACTATCCAGCACAATAATGCCTGACAAACCGGCAGCTGAGATATTATAGAACTTTAAAAATAAATTCTCCACAACAACTATAGCCCTGTCCCTAATAATAAAATAGCTGCCCCAGTTCACTGACTTCCAGAAGTATTACAAAGCCGCAACACTACAAACAGCATTACTCATTACAACATGACAAAAACTTGCCCTCATTACATTAATATACATAATCTCAAACAACATCCAATCACCTTCTAACATCCGCTGAATTTTATCAATAATTGTTGGTGGGTTGGGAGGCATTAACTAAATAAATTACGAAAAACAATAATAACAATTAATAACCTAGGCTGGAAACTATCATAATTATAGCCTCTAAACTTTCATAATTATAAATATTTCCATTTACATCATTATGACCACCCCAATTTTCTAATAATAACAAACGCAATTTTCAACAAAAACACTACAAAATTTAACCACAACATGAGCCAACTTCCACAAATAACAACTATTTCTATTGTCACACATATTTCAACCAGCGGCCTACCACCATTTTCAAAGGGTTACACCAAAATACTTTGCTCTTTAAAGAACTTTAATTTAAAAAAACTACAAAAACTAAAAACCCTAGCAATCATAACATCACTAATCAGTTTCATTTCTACTTAGAATTAAAATCTGATTATAATACTTACATCACCAATAAAACCCCCCCATCAACAAAAAAGAGAACCCAAAACCAAAAATCACAATTAAAAATAATAATCCAAAGCACTATTTAAACCCCATTTAATCCCCGAATCCCATTATAAAGAAGTTTTGGATTAAACTTATTTAAACCGGGGGCCTTTTAACACCCCAAAAAGTGGAAAATTTTTGCTTTTTTAAAGACCCATAGGGTTTCTTCCCATCACTGCATGCAACCCAGATATTTTCATTAAAATAAGGCCTATAAAACCGGGGATTTTGATCCCCAAAAAAAAAGTTAACAGCTATTTACCAAACCAGCAGGGGATCAGTTTATTTACTATATTTCCATTTATAGGCCTACGAAAATCTTTTATTTTCAAAACCAAACTTAAAAATTTTGCATCTACCTTAGGCCTGATAAGAGGGGCCCCACTCCATCAATGGAATTACAAACCACCGCCTAAATTCAGCCATCTTACCATGTCAACACTAACACCCCGTTTTTATCAACCAACCACAAAGACATTGGAACCTCTTTATTTCCCTTTTTCGGCGCCATACCCGGTTTACGGGCTCAAAGTTAGCCTCAAAATTTCGACTAAAAACTAATTAAACCCGGGCCAAACAAGGGGAGATACAATATATAACACCTTTATCAACTTCATGCCTTCATCATGATCTTTTTTTATAGTAATACCAATTATGATGGGAGGATTGGCAACTGATTAGTACCATTTACTAGGACCCCCAGACATAGCTTTTCCCAAAAATAAATAATATGTTTTTTTATTTCTTCCACCACCCTTTTTTACCCTAATTTTACCAAAATTCGGCAAAGGGTAGGAACAGGCTGAACAATTTACCCCCCACTAGCAGGAAACATAGCACACCGCCCATCAATAGACAAAAAATTTTCGCATTACACTTGGGCCGGGAGCACCCTCAATCTTGGGAGCCATTAACTTTATTACAACCTGAAATTAATAAAAACCCCACACTAACAACCCCAAACGGGACCATTATTCGTCTGATCCGTATTCTTCCCCGCAATCTTATTTTATTACCCTTTTTCCCAATTAAAGCAGCCATTACCATACCCTCAGCCCGAAACCAAAACAACATTTTTTTCGACCCCCCCGGGAGGGGGAGACCCAATTCTTTTCCAACCCCTATTTGTTTTTTTTCCCCCCGGAAGGGAAATATTTTAATTCTACCAGGCTTGGGAATTATCTCACATATTGTCACCCACTATTCAGGAAAAAAAAAAAAACCATTTGGATATCAAGCAAAGGAGCCATATTGTTATTCCCACATTTAGGATTTATTGTATGAGACACCACATATTTAATTTTGGACTTGACATCGACACACGAGCATATTCCACCGCAACAATAAAAATTTTGCAGTCCCACGGGAAATTTAAAGGGTATTCAGCTGAGCCCCCACAATTTTTTGGGGGAAAAACCCAAATAAAAGCCCCAAAATTTTTATGAGAAACCCGGGTTTTTTTTTATTTGTTAAAAGGAGGTTTAACAGGAATTATATTTTATCAAACTCACCCCTAGACACACTACTAATGAACATACTATGTGGTAGCACCCCTTCCCACTAGTCCTATCAATGGGAGCCTTTTTTTGGGAAAATTAAAGGGAGGATTTTATACTGTTTCCCCAATATTAACAGGTTTCCCCAAATTAACCCAACGAATAGAAAAAAGCCCAATTCTGAATCATATTTTGGGAGTGAAATTCATTTTTTTCCCAAAAATTAAAACCCGGAATACCTGACGGAAATTCCCCCTTGGGATAAAAATTTACACTATGAAACAGAAATTTTATCAGGGGGATCCATCATCTCAAATAGGAAAAATAAGTTAATCGGGAACTAAAAAGATTCACAAAAACAAAAAAAAAACTAAAACTGAAAAAACTACAAGAATAAACCCCAAGGCCCCCCACCACCAAAAAAACCCCTTTTCCCAAACCCCCCCAAAGATTTAAAAGAAAGAGGGGGAAATTTAACCTCATAAAAATGGTTTCAAACCAATCGCAACCACTTTTCTTTTTCCCCTTTTAAAAACTTTTGTTTTTAAAATTACAAAGATTCTTTTCAGAACCAAAAAATAGAGTCCCTTTAAGTTCTAAATTTTTCCGAACCCCCACAAATCCCCCACTTTTAAAAACGAATTTCACCAATAATAGAAGAATTTCTTTTTTTTAACGACTTTTCGCCAAAAAATGCTACTAATAATTTGACTTTTAGAAAACCCCCCTGTTCACCATCTCGACAACAAAACTTTTATGACACTTCTCCAAATGATGCTAACCAATAGAATTTATATGAACACTTCCCCCTCCTAGTACTAATATTTATTGCCCTTCCCCCAATACGAACCTTTTTCCCTTTTAGAAGATTAAAACCCCACACTTAACCGTCAAAAAATTAGGGCCCTCAATGATATTGAAGCAGAATATTCAGACTATGAAAACACATCATTCGACTCAACATAATCAAAGAACAAGAATTTTAAAAAATGGAGCCTTTTGACTACTAGAAGTCGACAATCGAAAGAATTCCAATAAAAACAACAGTACGACTGTTGGTAAGAAAGACGTCCCACACTCAGAACCCTTTCCAAAACCTCGGAGTAAAAACAGATTTCAGTCCCCCACGACTAAATCAACCAATTTTTTGGCCAAGACCAGAGACCAGGCCAATGCTCAGAAATCCGGGGACAAATCCAAACTTTATAAAAAAAATTAACAGAATCAATAAAAAAAACAATTCGGGAAAAATGAATTTACCAACCCCACTAAACTTCCTTTTGGAAGCCTTTTTTAAACCAATTTGCCTTTAAGCCAAAGAAGAGAAAGCCCCGGTTTAATGCCACAACCAAATACATCAAACTGATTTAAAAAAATTTTTATGAACTTTTTAAATTTTTTTAGCTTTTTAAATACAAAAACCTAAAAACCAAACCACCACAAAACCTAAAAATTAAAGAAAAAAAGACCACAACCAATGAACCTTTACCATGATAAAAACCCATTTTTAAAAAATTTGAAAACCCCAAATATTTGGAACAAAAAAAACCTTTTAAACACACTACTCCTCCCACTTATATTTACCCTGCAACCAAAAAATCGCCAAGCACTAATTTTGGACTTACACACTTCCAAAAAGAATATTAAAAAAAAATTAAAAAAAATCTCATATTACCAACCTTTCCAAAAAAGGATTTAAATGAGCCCCCCTTTTAAACCCCCCGCCACAAAAACTATTAAACCTTTAAAATTTGGAAAATTCCCTTATACATTCACACCCACAACTAACTTTCCAAACATAGCCCTTGACTCCCGGCCAATTTGCCAATACTAAATTTGGGCCCTTTGAACCCAGCCAACCAAATCCATAGCCCATCTACTACCAGAAGGCACAACCCAAACCCCCCTTTAAACCCCACCCTATTTTTATTGAATCAATCAGCTTTCTAATTTTGTCCAGTCGCTCTAGGGGCCGACTAAGCCAATTTAAACAGGTCACCTTCCCCACTTTAACTAATTTCAACAGCTGCTCTTTTCAAAAATTAAAATAATCCCAACCCTATCCTTACTACCAACAAAATTTCAAATTTTCTAATAGTTTTAGGGGTTTGCAGTTGCTATTATTCAAGCCTATGCCCCTTTTTTTAAAAATGCTTTTTTATTTACAAGAAAAACCTATGACCCACCAAATACAAACCCGTTCCCAAATGACTTTTGGGCCCCCGACCAATCTTTAATGCCATATCAGCATTACACTAGTCTCGGGGCTTGTAGGGATGAATACACCAAAAACAACAACCCTTTTTAAGCCTGGGAT
>JAPFRF010000396.1:0-16831 GCA_029282475.1 Phrynocephalus forsythii | reverse complement strand
CATCCATATTGATAGCCATTCATCCCCTTGTTCTCCATTAACATGTGCAATCCTTTGTTAAAGCTGTCAAGGCTGACAGCTGTCACCACTTCTTCTGTCAGGGAGTTCCATAGACCAGGGATCCTGAAGCTGCGTCTCATTCTTCTGCATTATCCATGGCAGTGGGTTTGTTATTTGATTTTTGTGGTCATTTATATTTTGCAGGTAAGATACTGTAGAGAAGAAATAAAATAGGAGGAATCCAAGCGTCAGACGAAGAGGTTGAATATTCAGGTGCAAAAGAGGGTGTTGAGAATCAAACCAGAAGGAAGAAGTTTAGAAGGAAAACAAATAGCTGTAAAGATGGACAAATCCATTACTTGTCAGGAGGAAGACCAAGCGGTCCCGAAAACATCAAAACCAGAGGAAAGGAATGAGCATGGCAAGTGTGAAAAATATTTTACTACCACATCAACAAATAGTCCCCATAAGAATATTCACCAACAGGAGAAGCCATTTGAATGCCTGGAGTGTGGAAAGAGGTTCAGTCAAGCTGGAAACCTTGCTAGGCATCACAGAACCCACACAGGCGAGAAGCCATTTGAATGTCTGGAGTGTGGAAAGAGGTTCAGTCAAGCTGACAGCCTTGTTAATCATCACAGAATCCACACAGGACAAAAGCAATTTGAATGTTTGGAGTGTGGAAAGAGGTTCAGTGAATCTGGAAGCCTTTCTAGCCATCACAGGACTCCACACAGGTGAGAAGCCGTTTGAATGTCTGGAGTGTGGAAAGAGGTTCAGTCATTCTGGAAGCCTTGCTAGCCATCACAAAATCCACACAGGTGAGAAGCCGTTTGAATGTCTGGAGTGTGGAAAGAGGTTCAGTCATTCTGGAAGCCTTGCTAGCCATCACAAAATCCACACAGGTGAGAAGCCGTTTGAATGTCTGGAGTGTGGAAAGAGGTTCAGTCATTCTGGAAGCCTTGCTAGCCATCACAAAATCCATACAGGCAAGAAACTATTTGAATGCCTGGAATGTGGAAAGAGGTTCAGTCATTCTGGAAGCCTTTCTCATCACCATCGAATCAACACAGGCAAGAATCCATCTCAATGTCTGGAGTGTGGAAAGAGGTTCACTGATTCTGGAGGACTTGCGCAGCATCACAGAATCCACACAGGTGAGAAGCCATTTGAATGTCTGGAGTGTGGAAAGAGGTTCAGTCATTCTGGAAACCTTGCCAGCCATCACAGGACCCACACAGGCGAGAAGCCATTTGAATGTCTGGAGTGTGGAAAGAGGTTCAGTCACTCTGGAAACCTTGCTAGCCATCACAGAATCCACACAGGTGAGAAGCCGTTTGACTGCTTGGAGTGTGGAAAGAGGTTCAGTCATGCTGGAAGCCTTGTTATCCATCACAGGACTCACACAGGCGAGAAGCCATTTGAATGTCTGGAGTGTGGAAAGAGGTTCAGTCAAGCTGGGCACCTTGCTATCCATTACAGAACCCACTCAGGCGAAAACCAAATAGAATGTCTGGAGTGTGGAAAGAGGTTCAGTCATGCTGACAGCCTTGCTGTCCATCACAGGACTCACACAGGCAAGAAGAGATTTGAATGTTTGAGTGTGGAACAAGGTTCAGTGATTCTAGAAAACTTGCTATCCATCACAAAACCACACAGGCGAGAAGCCATTCGAATGTCTTGAGTGTGGAAAGAGGTTCAGTCAAACTGACAACCTTGCTAGGCATCACAGAATCCACACAGGCGAGAAGCATTTTGTGAAGTGATAGTACCACTCTATTCTGCTGTGGTCAGACCCCATCTGGAGTACTGTGTCCAGTTCTGTGCACCTCAATTTAAAAAAGAATGTTGACAATCTTGAACGGGTCCAAAGGAGGGTGTCCCAGATGATTGAGGGCCTGGAAGAAATGTCTTACGTGGAGTGGCTTAGGGAGCTGGGACTGTTTAGCCTTTCAAAAAGACTGAGAAGTGATGTGATACCTATTTTTAAATATTTGAAAGCATGTTAGAGTTGTTCAGCAGTTTATCTGCTGTAACTCAGATCACTTTATCTATTGCTATCAAACTAAATTCTAAATAAGTGGCAAAGAAAAATGGGCTTAACAGCAGTAGCATGTAGATAAAGTGTAGATAAGCAATAAGTGTTATTGCAACTTAGAGACAGAGAGACAAAGAAACATGACTTAGAATAAAACTCTTATATTGAATCAGTAGATATACAGATAATCATAACAGCAGCATAACACCAAGCATAACATAGATACAAAGCAACAGAGTGTGTTTGAGAGTACTGTTTTCTCACCATAAACAGTCCCGATTTTCCATTATACATAGTGAAAGTTTCCTTTATACACATTTGGAACTCATCAGACATGATTTTAACCAATCTCATCCTGACACACCATGATGTCATTAAACTATTCCACCTGTGCTAAATCACTTTAACCTCCTAGTGATTTCTAATCCCTTGCACTTGTGGCTAACATCATGACACTGCATTTTTGACTGACTCCATTTTACAAATTCTCTGTTCAATCTGTTAAATATATATTACATACATGTTGTCAATTCTACATATTATGACAATTGCCATGTTAAGCTCTCGTGCTGATGTAATTTTTTGTTGGATGCTTTGTACATATTTCAACTGAATTTCTGATACAGTAGACCTTCCTATAACAAGCGGTTTGTTTAATCGAAGAAAAGCACTTAAAGGGAAAGAATCCAGAGATATGAGGAAATCGGCAAATCCGTACAACATGAAAATGGTCGCAATTAGGGATTACTCTGTTTTCAATGCATTCCTATGGGAAATTTCTATAATGGAAAATTTATACAAGGTACAACTGTACACTGCCATAAGATGTTTACATATACTCTCTCTGTTTCTGTGTGTGTGCGATATATTTAAGTTCCATTCTGGAGGTTATAAATCTCAACAACGGCCCTCACAGGGATGAAGCCTTCTGAATGTCTGGAGTGTGGGAAAATGTTTGGGGAGACAATGGTGTATTCATCCAAACAGCTTCACAATGGGTGTAATAAAACAGGGTGAATTTTTTTTTGTTACAAAAAGGAAGTATCTGTAATTCAGATCACTTTATCTACTGCCATGTTAAACTCTCTTGGATGAAATTCTGTGAATCTTCACAGACATTCTGGAGGTTATAAATCTCCTCCTCGGCCTTCACAGGGATGAAGCCTTCCCCAATGTCTGGAGTGTGGGAAAATGTTTGGGGAGACAATGCTGTATTCCTGGAACAAAGGAGACCCCACAATGGGTGTAATAAAACAGGCTGAATTTTTTTGTTACCAGTTGAGGGTTATCTGCTGGAAATTCAGATCACTTTATCTATTGCCATGTTAAACTCTCTTGCTGATGAAATTCTGTGTTGGATGCTTTGTATATATTGCAATTGAATTTCTGATACCCTCCTCCTCCTCCTTCAGGGGCAGATTCTCCCCTCCCCAATGATTGTTTGCAGGAAGGAGAGGAAAGATCTGCCCCCAACCAGGAGGAGGTTCACTGCAAAAGGACTGAACACAGTCTGGGGAGAGAGAGCAAGATGTCCAGGGGGGCAAATGGGGTTGTCAAAGAGGGGGCACTGGGGATGGGAGGGGGAGTAAAATGGAAGCTGGGTGACATACTGGATGAGGACATCAGGGAGGAGCCCCTGGGTGTGCCATTGGGGGGAGGAGGAGGAGGGGGCTTGGTGGAACAAATAGGGGAAATGATTGTGGGCTCCTGTAAGAGTTTGTTGGGGGGGGCGTCCCCACAGACACCCCCCCCAGTCCTTGGGAAGAGGCAACACCAGCTCCACCTGGCCAGAGGAATTTTCCTATTGTTCCCAAGTGATCCCCCTTTCAGTTCTCTTCTGCTTCACACTAATTGCCTCACCCTAATTCCTTCCCTTATTTGCCTGTCCTCCTGTCACTGGAAGGCAGATAAGACTGAAACCATGAGACAGTAAAGGAGCCTTGGCCCCTCATGTGGGCCCCCAACCCCCGAAGGCTCCTGGATCCTGAACAGTTCTCGGAGGCCTTTGGGGAGCTTCCTGACTGTCTGGCTGACGATCCGGTGGAAGCCCTGGTGGAAGACTTTTTTGTGGGGGGCTCCCACTTGCTATTGTCTCTCTGCCTTCCTCCCCCGAGTCCTTAATAAAAGGCATTTTTAAGTCTGCGCCTTCAAACTCGCCCTTGCCCTCCCCTGCCCCCTCCCAAGGCTCAATTTAGAAGAGGAGGAGGAGATGCCCCTTCCCCAACCCCCTCCCCCTTGGAAAATCCAAGGATGAGGATGATGACAGGCTATGGATGATGGTTCGGCCACTGACCATTTCCCTCCCTTGGAAAAGAAACAAGAAATAATGTTTGTTTGTTTGTTTATCTCCCCCACCGCCCCTCCCGTCCTTTTGCACGAACCTCCTCCTAGTTTGGGGGGTGGGCAGATCTTTCCTCTCCTTCCTGCAAACAGTCAGTGGGGGGGAGGACTGGTTCTTTTTTAATGGGGGGGGAATTGCCTCCTCTCTCTTCCTCCCCCCCCCACCGTTACCTGTCCCGGTTCAGCCTTTAAAAGCTTTTCCTTTTTCCTTTGCTGTATGTGCACACCATTAAGCCAGGCATGTCCAAACTTCGGCCCTCCTGATGTTTTGGACCACAACTCCCAGAATTCCAAGCCTTTATTTCCAATGACAAAGGACTGTGGGAGTTATCTGGGAGTTCAGGGCTAGGACTTCTTTTTGAGAGATAGAAACGTCATCCAAACAGCTTCATCGGTCTGAATACAGCTAGTGCAAGAGACCTTCTTAAGTCAGGACCTCTTGTCCCCTTTGATTGAGATGAACAATAGCCTGAATAGGCTCGTTTCGCATTAGTGTCCATCCAAACAATGACTTTTTATCGGGGGTGATGAAGCTGTTTGGATGAACAGCGAAACGTTTCTATCTCTCAAAAAAGAAGTCCAGTAGCCATGACTCAACTCCCAGATAAACGCACCTGGATGACTGAGAATCTTCACAGACGGACTGTGGGAGTTGTGGTCCAAAGCATTTGGAGGGCTGAAGTTTGGACATGCCTGCTAGGGATGCGCACACCATTAAGCTTCACTGTGGGGTTGTGGGGCGGGATTTACAACCATCACTTCCCCTTTAAAAAAAGGGGACAACCCCATAGCGGCTCCTATGGCCTTTTCAGCCCTTTGTTTTGCACTCGGGTCCCAGCAGGCTTGCAACCTGTAGGTGGAGGACATGGAGGGCGAGGATTCCCCAGATCACAGCCCAGGGGGAGGGAGATCCGGGAAAGGGAAAAGAGGGGTCATTTGGGGCGCTTCGAAGACGGCCGCTCTTATAAACATTTGGGGCCAGGCGGAGAGAAAGTACGCCTTGTCCTCCCGGAAAAGGAACTACGAGATCTATGAACGGATAGCTTCAGAGCTGGGGAAATCAGGTTACAAGAGAACAGGGGAGGAATGTCGCTCCAAGACCAAACTTCTGCGGAAACTCTACAAAGCCGCCGCCCGCCAGGACGACGACACCCCCACCACCACCCCAGGAGCCGCCGCCAGGTCCAAGTTCCCGTGGATGGAAGAAATGGACCAGATTTTTCGCCCCGAAGCTTCTTCCATCCCGCCCCTCCGAACCACAGGAAGCGAGGCAGCAACCGGACAAGGTACAGGGGTACCTTGTAGAAAGGAATTAATTCATTCCAAATGAAATTAGGTGAAGCAAATTTTCCTTTATACAGATTTCCCATAGGAATGCATTGAAAAACGGAGTGATCCCATTTTTGTGTTGTACAGATTCACCCCATGGGTGATTCTATAAAGCAAATTTCCCCTCTCTCTGGTATTTTATATGTTGTACATTTTTTTGTTATACAAATCGTTTTTTGTACAAGGGTCCACTGTACGTCCAAAATGTGGTGAGTTGCGGTGGGGGGAGGGGAATTATGAATATTAAAGAAAAATAAAACCTTGCTAGTTTGCATTTTAGGACAATAGTCTGTAACACTCTAAAGCAGTACTTTTGCCTTCAGATTTATTTCCCGCTTTGTACTCTTCAAAAGCCGTTACTTGTTTAACTCAATATCATAATAATCACATAGCACTGATGCAAACTTATGTTTAAACGCTGGCCATAAATTCCCTATGTTACTTCTCCGACGGCTTAGGGAACTGGGAATGTTTAGCCTTTCAAAAAAAAAAAAGACTGAGAGGGGATATGATAGCTATGTTTAAATATTTGAAAGGATGTCATATTGAAGAGGGAACAGGTTTGTTTTCCATGGCTTCAGAGACTAGAACTCTGGGCAATGGTTTCAAACTGCATGAAAGGGGATTCCATTTGAACATTAGGAAGAACTTCATGATGGTTAGAGCTGTCCAGCAATGAAATATGCTGCCAAAAGGGTGGTGGTGGAGTCTCCTTCCTTGGATATTTTTAAGCAGAGGCTGGATGGCCATCTGTCAGGAATCTGTAATGGGGGATTCTTGCATGGCAGGGGGTTGGACTAGATGGCCCTTGATGTCTCTTCCAACTCTAGGATTCTATGGAAGAAATGGGGTGTAGTTAAACGAAAAAGTACATACGTACACACAATTAAGTTTAATTTTAAACCTGTGGGGTTGTGGGTGGGATTTACAACCATCACTTCCCCTTTAAAAAGTCACAACCCAATAGTGTGTTCGTGGCATTTTCAGCACTTTGAAAAGCGCCTTTCATCCATTTTTTCTGTTCATGTAGAAGCGTCAGTGCTTTTATTTCTTTAACTGATTTCCAGGAAAAGCAGAAACACTGCATTTCTTTTCCCGTTGTAGTTGCAGACACAGATATGGACAGCAAAAAGGTGTTCAGTCCTGAGCTTTACAAGGTGAAGGACGACGTGCCTAACTCGTCTGTGGCTTCTGACTCCTCCTTAGCAGGTATTAATCGGATTCGCCATGACTTGGATTCCACATTAGCATTTATGTCTGTTGATATCCCCTTGGCAACTGTCTGTCCAGTTTTGTGGGATTATTTTCAGCTTTTACAGCTTGAGGATGTGGACAGGCTCCTCTGGAGTGTGAGGCCGTCCACCTTCCGGCTCGACCCTTGCCCAGCCTGGCTAACTAGAGCTTCCCGAGCGAGACTGGCTGAGTGGACAGGGAGGGTGGTTAATTCCTCCTTGATGGAGGCGGTTCTCCCACCTGCTTTGAAGCTGGCGGTGGTTTGAGCCCTCCTGAAAAAGCCCTCCCTGGATCCCAGTATGTTAGATAATTGCCAGCCAGTTTCTAACATCGCATTCTTGGGCAAGCCGATTGAGCGGGTGGTGGCGTCTCAACTCCAGAGGGTTTTGGATGAAGCTGATTATCTAGATCCTTTCAATCAGGTTTCAGACCAGGCTATGGGACAGAAACCGCCTTGATGGATGACCTACACCGGGGACTAGACAGGGGGAGTGCGTCCCTGTTGGTCCTGCTGGACTTCTCAGCAGCTTTCAACACCATCGACCATGGTGTCCTTCTGGGCCGATTGGCTGAGTTGGGAGTTGGAGGCACTGTCTTGCAGTAGTTCCGCTCCTACTTAGAGGATCGGTCCCAGATGGTGGTGCTGCGTGATACCTGTTTGGCACCCTGGCCCTTGAAGTGTGGGGTGCCATGGGGTTCTATTCTGTCCCCCATGCTATTCAACATTTACATGAAACCACTGGGAGAGGTCATCCGGGGATTTGGAGGGGGGTGGTTGAAGTCCTGGAGCACTGTCTGGACTTGGTGGGAATCTGGATGAGGGCTAACAAGCTGAAATTAAATCCAGATAAGACAGAGGTTCTCCTGGTTCAGAAAGCTTCGATGCAGGTGCAGGAATATTGTCCTGCTCTGAATGGGGTTGCACTCCCTCTGAAGGAGCAGGTCTGCAGCTTGGGGGTTGACCTGGATTCAGAGCTGCTCCTGGACTCTCAGGTAGTGGCTGTGGCCGGGGGGGGGGGATTTGCCCACCTGCGGCTGGTGTGCCAGCTGTGACCATACCTGGATCATGCAGACCTGGCAATGGTGATCCACGCCATGGTGACATCACAGTTAGACTACTGCAATGTGCTCTATGTGAGGCTGCCCTTGAAGATGGTTCAGAAACTATCACTAGTACAGAATGCGGCGGCTCATGTAGTTACTGGACCTAGGTGGTTTGACTGTGTTGAGCCGCTTCTCCAGCGATTGCATTGGCTGCCCATTCATTTCTGGGCCGAATTCAAGGTGCTGGTTATGACCTTTAATGCCCTGTACAGCTCGGGACCAGGATATCTGAGAAACCGCCTACTTCCATATAATCTGGTCCATCCCCTTAGGTCATCACAGAAGGCCCTGCTACGAGTGCCACCACCCACTATATTGGTGTAAGTTTTTTGTTCAAGGTGTACTGTTTGATCTGCCGCTGTTCCAACCAAAGTGCTCTTTGTATAACAACACAGGTGATGGCCATTTCAACATGGCTTGCATTCCAATGCAGCTCCAGTAACAAGAATTTGTCATGTCCACAACTCATCAAACTAGACGGCTTGGACAACAAACCCAATAAAACCACTGCTTTCTTTTTAAAAAGGCAAAGATTTTTTTTTGAGTTTTAGACAAGCTATACTAGTTATTTTTTGCCTTGCTGGTGAACTTACAGATCTTCCTGAAAAACTGGAATTTTAAAATCATTTAAACATGTTACATTACAGATACACAGACGACTGATGGTGGGGAAGCTTCTTTTTCTGGACAATCAGCACCAGCCCATCCATCCGGGAAACAGCAAGACAGGGGTAGGACCGCTGGTGAGTGGCTGGAAATCTCCAGGTTTGGTGCGGAATTCTGCCGATTGCAACAGGTATTGTTTCAGCCTAGTGACACAGAGATTAATGGTTAAATAATTGTTCTCATTTTTTGAAGATGTTCGGGAAACCTGCAACCCTGAAGCTACCCTCGACCAGGCCACCCGCGACATGATACGTAAAAGGAAACAGAGAGCGACGGCTGCCGCACAGCTGGACCGCACCTTAACGGGCTTTGTGGACTGGGTCAAGCAGGACAGCAGAAGAAAGGAGAAATTGTTGAGTGAGGTGTATGCAGAGCAGAAGCATTTCCACCATGAGGTTATCTCTAACATGAGAATTGCTTCAAGCTGTCTGCAGCAGCTCACAGAGTACATGACAGGTGCGTCTGGCTCTAGGAGCAGAAACAGAAGGCCACGTCCACCCTGTAGGAAGAAACTCCTTCCAGGTCAAGATCAGGAGAAACAGGGTCCCTGCGGAGGTTCACCAAACATAGTTCACACCACCCCAAGAAAAAACGAGGGGGATAATAACGGAAAGGTGCATTTGCCCAACATTAGCAGCCCTGGGACAGACACTGATGAGGGTGGTTTCTGCTCCGAGTCCTTTTTTGGTGATCTGCCAGTAGGGCAGTCTCCCAGTCCTTTTCTGGCAGAGCAGCAGAGAGGAAGGAGCTGGTCAGAGGAGCACACGGCCAAAGGGCAGAGCTAACTTCTTCTTTTTGCAGGAGCAAGGGGCGGAGTTTTAGCTTTAAATAGCTGCTACCAGCAGTCTCTCAGTCCTTTTCTGGCAGAGCAGCAGAGAGGAAGGAGCTGGTCAGAGGAGCACACGGCCAAAGGGCAGAGCTAACTTCTTCTTTTTGCAGGAGCAAGGGGCGGAGTTTTAGCTTTAAATAGCTGCTACCAGCAGTCTCGCAGTCCTTTTCTGGCAGAGCAGCAGAGAGGAAGGAGCTGGTCAGAGGAGCACAGAACAAAGGGCAGAGCTAACTTCTTCTTTTTGCAGGAGCAAGGGGCGGAGTTTTAGCTTTAAATAGCTGCTACCAGCAGTCCCTCAGTCCTCTTCTGGCAGAGCAGCAGAGAGGAAGGAGCTGGTCAGAGGAGCACACGGCCAAAGGGCAGAGCTAACTTCTTCTTTTTGCAGGAGCAAGGGGCGGAGTTTTAGCTTTAAATAGCTGCTACCAGCAGTCTCTCAGTCCTTTTCTGGCAGAGCAGCAGAGAGGAAGGAGCTGGTCAGAGGAGCACATGGCCAAAGGGCAGAGCTAACTTCTTCTTTTTGCAGGAGCAAGGGGCGGAGTTTTAGCTTTAAATAGCTGCTACCAGCAGTCTCTCAGTCCTTTTCTGGCAGAGCAGCAGAGAGGAAGGAGCTGGTCAGAGGAGCACACGGCCAAAGGGCAGAGCTAACTTCTTTTTGCAGGAGCAAGGGGCGGAGTTTTAGCTTTAAATAGCTGCTACCAGCAGTCTCTCAGTCCTTTTCTGGCAGAGCAGCAGAGAGGAAGGAGCTGGTCAGAGGAGCACACGGCCAAAGGGCAGAGCTAACTTCTTCTTTTTGCAGGAGCAAGGGGCGGAGTTTTAGCTTTAAATAGCTGCTACCAGCAGCACGCGCCTTATGGCGCGTGCAAACTTAAAAAAAAAAATCTGGGTTTAATTGAGTTCCCAAGCCAAGCAACTCCTCAGGAGGTCCTACACTTCCTGACCTGCTTGCAGTTGGAGTAGAGGTGCTTTAGCGGCCCCTACGCAGTTAGATTTTGACTAAACAATAAAAGAAGTAAAGAGTCTTACTAGATTAAAAAAAAGTGCAAGTTTACATTTTTGAGACCTTGAATACATTTTATTGTAATCGTTAAAATGGAGTTGGAGGGAGCAGCTGTAGTTACCTGCCATGTTTGTCATCTTGACAGAGCGTGTGCAGAACTACATCTGCTGCAAGTGCAAGCTGGTAGCGCTATTGGAAGAGAAGGTCCAGCAGCTAGAGGCTCGCATAGTGGACCAGCAACATATTAAGGAGCTTGAGCAGTTCCTGGACAGAGTGGAAGATACTATCCAGGTCCAAGAAGAGACAGGGCACACTTCAGAGGAGGAAGTCCCTTCCCCAACTCAGGAGGTGGATGGGTGGAGGAATGTGACTCAAAGGAGTAGACGGCCAAGGCATCGCTCAGAGAGTCTCATCTTGCACAATCAATTTGAAGCTCTTTCCCTCAGCACACCTCATGAGGCACACATAGAGGAAGAATTGGTTCCACCGGAGGATCTCTCCCTCATCACTATTGATGAGATACAAGATCAGGTACATGTTGATGATCAGGCTGCAGGAGAGAAGCTCATTGTGCTAGGGGATTCTATAAATAGAAATACGGAGGGATGGATTTGTGAGGAGCATGACAACCGTATGGTCACTTGCCTGCCGGGTGCAAAGGTTGCAGACATCACCAGAAATATAGATAGCTTGTTAGAAAGAACTGGGAAGGAGCCAGTGGTCATGGTACACATTGGTACCAATGATGTCGGGAAGGCCAAGTGGTCAGTCTTGGAAGCCAAATTCAGGTTGCTAGGTAGAAGTTTGAAGTCCCGGGCTTCCAAGGTAGCATTTTCAGAAGTGCTACCTGTTCCTCGTGCAGGACCCGCCAGGCAGGCAGAACTCAGAAGCCTCAATGCGTGGATGAGGTGATGGTGTCGAGAGGAGGGCTTTAGATTTGTCAGGAACTGGAGAACATTTTGGGACAAGCCAAACCTGTTCAGGAGGGATGGGTTGCACTTGAACCATGATGGGACCAGATTGCTGGCACTCAACCTCAAAAAGGCAGCAGAGCAGCTTTTAAACTGATAACTGGGGGAAAGCCGACAGGAGCTGTGTGGCATCCGGTTCGGAACACCTCATCCTCGGGGAATGAGGTTGGAGAGGGTAGAGAATCACATAGAGATGACATAGCAAGTATTAACACTGGCAGAATAGCGGAATGTGACAGTTTGTCTACTGAAAATAAAAGCTGTGGGGGGAGAAGAACAAGGCAGCAGCTGTTGCGGGACCCACTGTACAAGTGCTTCTACGCCAATGCTCGAAGCCTCCGAGCAAAGATGGGAGAACTTGAACATTTGGCAGCTAGGGATAACATTGATATAATAGCCATAACAGAAACCTGGTGGAATGTGGAGAACCAGTGGGATACAGCAATCCCAGGCTATAAACTCTATAGAAGGGATAGAGAGGGGCGGGTTGGAGGAGGAGTGGCCATCTATGTCAAAGAAGGCGTAAAATCCAGCAGAATGGAGATTGACAGAGGGTCTGACTCCACCATAGAATCACTGTGGGTTAAACTACCAGGTCCAAAGAGTGATGTGATAGTTGGAGTATTCTATCGTCCCCCAGATCAAAAACTTGAGGGGGACCTTGAAATGAGTAGAGAAATCATGGAGGTGGCTAAGAGGGATAGGATAGTAATCATGGGGGACTTTAATTAGCCCCACATTGACTGGGCCAATGCGAGCTCTGGGCAAGAAAGAGAAACTGGGTTTCTCGACTTGCTGAATGACTGTGCCTTAGAGCAACTTGTCATGGAGCCCACCCGAGAACAGGCAACTCTAGATCTAATATTGTGTGATACTCAGGACCTCGTCAGGGATGTGAATGTCACTGAGCCTCTGGGAATCAGTGACCATGCTCCAATTACCTTTGCCATGCATGTCGGAGGAAGAGTGTCAACCAAATCAGACATAAAAACCCTTGATTTTCGAAGGGCAAACTTCCCTCAGATGAGGAAACTAGTTAGAGAGAAACTGAAGGGGAGGGTTAGAAGAATCCAATCTCTTCAGAGTGCATGGAGCCTGTTTAAAACAACAATAATAGAGGCCCAGCACAAGTGCATACCACAAAGAAAGAAGAGCTCATTTAAGTCCAAGAGGACACCGGCATGGTTAACGAGTGGAGTTAGAGAGGCTCTAAAGCACAAGGAGAGGTCCTTCTGTAAATGGAAATCCTCCCCAAATGAGGAAAATAAAAAGGAAAACAAACTCTGGCAAAAGAAATGTAAAAAGATGATAAGGGAGGCAAAGAAAGACTTTGAGGAACGCATGGCTAGCAATATAAAGGGTAATAATAAAAGCTTTAAATATGTTAGAAGTAGAAAACCTGCCAGAGAACCAGTTGGGCCTCTGGATGGTGAGGGAGGAAAAGGGGAGGTAAAGGAGGACTTGGACATTGCAGAGAAATTGAACGAGTTCTTTGCGTCTGTCTTCACGACAGAGGACCTTGAGCGGATTCCGCTGCCTGAGCCGCCCCTCTTGACTAAAGAATTAAATCAAATACAGGTTAAAAGAGAGGAGGTTTTAGGACTAATTGATAAATTGAGGATTAACAAGTCACCGGGCCCAGATGGCATCCACCCAAGGGTTATTAGGGAACTGAGAAATGAAATTGCAGATCTCTTAACGGTTATATACAACTTGTCCCTTAAAACGGCCACAGTGCAGGAGGACTGGAGGATAGCAGTCCTTTTCCACCTCTGCAGTGGAAGAGGTGCAGGTCCTCGATGGGTGCCTGGATGCCGTACTGGCTTGGACCGGGGCGAACAGGCTTAGGCTCAACCCCGGGAAGACGGAGGTTATGTTCTTTGGGGGCTCGCCGTCTGGGTACGGTGGCCCTTTTCCCTCTCTGGGGGGAGTTTCCCTCCGGCCTGTGGAAAGGGTGCGGAATCTGGGAGTGGTCCTGGACCCGGCGCTGACCATGGAGGCCCAGGTGGCGTCGGTTACCAGGGCCGCGTATTACCATCTTCGCCAGATCTCCCAGATCCGCCCGTACCTGGACGGTGACTCTCTGAGAACAGTGGTCCAGGCACTGGTGATCTCGGGGCTGGACTACTGCAACGCCCTCTACATGGGGTTGCCCTTGACTCTTCTCCGGCGCCTGCAGCGGGTGCAGAATGCGGCGGCCAGGCTGGTGGCTGGTGTGCGTCGTTACGACCACATCACCCCAGTCCTGGCCCGCTTGCACTGGCTGCCCGTTGCGGCCCGGATTAGATTCAAGGTCTTGGTTTTAGTTTATAAAACCCTCCATGGCTTGGGACCGGACTACCTGACAGAGCGTATCGCTCAGCGATCCACCTCGGCCCGACCTGTTCGGCAGGTGCGAGCGCACTCGCTGCGGGTTGCCACTCCTCGAGAAGCCCGGAAATCGGTCACCCGGAACCGGGCTTTCTCGGTGGCAGCCCCCTCCCTTTGGAATTCCATCCCTAGCGAAGTGCGCTCTGCAGAGTCCCTGCTGGCCTTTCGAAAAGCTGTAAAAACCTATTTATTTCGAGAGGCCTTTGGCGAGCCCTGAATTCTCTCTCTCTCTTTTTTTTTTTTTCTCGTTACGTCCCGCCATCTTTAATGCCCAAGCAACCATGTTAAGTGTCTTACGTTATGTGTGTGCTTGGTTGATAGCTTTTATATTGCCGGGTTTGGATGCACCGGGTTTTAATGGTTTAGTTATTTGTTGTAAATTTATAATTATTGTTTGTGTTTATTGGCGCTTGTTCGCCCGTGTAAGCCGCTTAGAGTTTCGTTTGAAAGATAAGCGGGGTATAAATATAATAATAAAATAAAATAAAAATAAAAAATGTCACACCAATTTTTAAAAAAGGAAGGAGGGGGGACCCAGGAAACTACAGGCCGGTTAGCCTTACATCTGTCCCAGGGAAGATGGTGGAAGGCCTCATCCAAGAGAAAATCTTAAAACACATAAAAGAACAAACCTTGCTGAGAGAAAATCAGCATGGCTTCTGTAAGGGTAAATCTTGTCTTACAAACCTTTTAGAATTTTTTGAAAAGGTCAACAGGCACGTGGATTTGGGTGAACCGGTGGATATAGTCTATCTGGATTTTCAAAAGGCTTTTGACACAGTCCCTCACCAAAGGCTGCTGAGGAAATTGCACAGTCAGGGGATAAGAGGGCAGGTCCTCTTATGGATTGAGAACTGGTTGAGATCCCGGAAACAAAGAGTAGGTGTCAATGGGAAATTTTCACAATGGAGAGAAGTGAAAAGCGGTGTGCCCCAGGGCTCGGTCCTGGGACCGGTGCTTTTCAATCTGTTCATAAATGACCTGGAGACAGGGATAAACAGTGAGGTGGCCAAGTTTGCAGATGACACAAAACTTTTCCGTGTGGTAAAAACCAGAGAAGATTGTGAAGAGCTCCAGAAGGATCTCTCCAAACTGGGAGAGTGGGCTGAGAAATGGCAAATGCGTTTTAATGTAACCAAATGTAAAGTAATGCATATTGGGGCAAAAAATCCAAACTTTATCTATCAACTCATGGGCTCTGAGCTATCCGTGACGGATCAGGAAAGAGATCTTGGTGTGTTGGTGGACAGCTCCATGAAGGTGTCTCCCCAATGTGTGGCAGCAGTGAAGAAGGCCAATTCCATGCTAGGGATTATCAAAAAGGGGATTGAAAATAAAACAGCCAACATTATAATGCCGTTATACAAAACAATAGTAAGGCCCCACCTGGAGTATTGTGTACAATTCTGGTCACCACATCTCAAGAAAGACATAGTGGAACTGGAAAAGGTGCAGAAGAGAGCGACTAAAATGATTACTGGGCTGGGGCACCTCCCTTATGAAGAAAGGCTAAAACATTTGGGCCTCTTTAGTCTGGAAAAAAAGGCGCTTGAGGGGGGATATGATCGAGACATACAAAATAATGCAGGGTATGAGTAAAGTGGATAGAGGGAAGCTCTTCTCCCTCTCTCAAAATACCAGAACTAGGGGACATAAACTCAAATTGAGTGCTGGGAGAGTAAGAACTGACAAAAGAAAATATTTTTTCACCCAGCGCGTTGTAAGTCTATGGAACTCCCTGCCACAGGATGTGGTGATGGCATCTGGCCTGGATGCCTTCAAAAGGGGATTGGACAGATTCCTAGAGGAAAAGTCCATCACGGGTTACAAACCATGATGGAGATGTGTAATCTCTAGGCTTTAAACCAGGGTACTTCAAGGGCCAGATGCAGGGGAGTGGTATCAGGAGACAGATATCTAGTCTCATGCGCTCCCAAACGCATCTGGTGGGGCCGCTGTGAGATAGAGGAAGCTGGACTAGATGGGCCTTTGGCCTGATCCAGCATGGCTCTTCTTATGTTCTTATATGTTCTTATGATTCCTAAAGGGATGGCTCATGTACTGGAGCCTCAACTTCAAATATGTCCAGTGAACATTCAGGGTTGATTTCTTTTAGGGTGGGTAGGTTTGATCCCCTTGCAGTCCAGGGAACTCTCAAGACCCTCCTCCAGCACCACAGCTCAGAAGCGGTGATCAGCCTTCTTTATAGTCCATACATCACTTCCATACATCACTACTGGAGAAAACATAGCTTTGACTATCCTGACTTTTGCTGGTAAAATAATGCTTCTGTTCTTTAAGTTACTGGATAGGTTTGCCATCACTTGCCTCACTTAACCCTTCAACTAATTACAATGTCATCCATTTGTTTTCCTTCAGTTTCTTTAGAAATGTCATTAATCCATGAGGCATTTTTGTTGTATTCCATTGGGATTTTGCAAATTTATTTACTAATTTGCTTTACTCTTAATAATTCACAGATTAAGTGCTGGTGATTGGAGTATATGTCTTCTCTTTATTCTTTCAATCTTCTGTCACATCCTTCAGTTTTCTTTGTAGTAGCTGTGTGGCCAGGTTTTGCTACACTGCTATGATCAAACGTAGCTGTATAACTGATAGAGGTTTGAGTTCTCCTAATTATATATAGTGTTTTACCCATAAATTGCCATTTTTACAAGCTCTGTATTTTCCTGTAATATATTTTATACTGTTTTATCATATTTTATACTGTTTTATTATATTATATTTTGATTGAATTACAATTTTTGTATTATGTGTGATTTGGTTAATAACCGTAAATAAACATTCATTTATTTTTTTGGTAGTAGCTGTTTACCTTTTTTAAAAAAATCAATCAAGTCAACAATGCTTTCCCTTTCTATGTCATATATCTTGTAGCCTGAATTTTAGTCTTTTTTCTGTTATGGATAAGATTTTACTATACATTATACACT
>JAPFRF010000508.1:0-18197 GCA_029282475.1 Phrynocephalus forsythii | reverse complement strand
GGTGTTTCTTCCTACTCGAAGCCAGCCTAGGCCATTTATCCGGAACGCAGCGGAATTCGAGTCGCTTTTTCCCCGACTCTTTCCGGTCGTGGTGCCGGGCCCCGATCTGGGGACGAGCGAATTCGAGGCGCTTCCAAATTCCCGGGTCGGAGCCGGCGCCTGCCCGGGAACGCTGACTCGAGGCGTTTTCCCAAAATTCCTGGGTTGGCGCTGACTCATCCGGGAACGCTGTGGAATTTTCGAGGCGTTTTTCCCGACATTCCGGCCGGGTGTCGGCTCCCGATCCGGGAACGCCAAGGAATTCGATCATTTTTTTCCGACTTCGACGGCGCTTGCCCTGATCCGAACGCCGCGAATTCAGGACGATTTTTCCCAACGCTTCTGGGCCGCTTCGGGCCCCGATCCGGAACGAGCGAATTCGAGTCGCTTTTTTCTCGACTTCCGGTCGGGTGCTAGGCTCCTGACCGGGAACGCCGCGACCAGAGGAGTTTTTCCCGAGCATTCCCGGTCGGCGCTGCCTCGATCCGGGACACCAGCGAATTCGAGGCGCTTTTTCCGATACCTTTCAGCCCAGGGCACTGGCCCGATCCGGGACGCCGGGAATTCCGAGACGCATTTTTTTCCGGACTTCCCGGTCGGCTGGGGCCCCTCCGGAACGCCTGAGACGCTTTTTCCGAATGGTCGGCGCTGGCCCCGCGGGACATTCAGAATTCTGACGATTTTCCCGAAGTTCGGGTCGCGCACTGCCCTAATCGGGGAACGCCACGAATTCGGAGGCGTTTTTCCCGACGTTCCCGGTCGGGCGCCGCCCCAACTGGGGACGCCGCGAATTCCAGAGGCCTTTTTCCCCGAGGTTCCCGGGGTCAGCCCTGGGCCTCGATCCGGGGACGCCATGCCTTCGGAGTATTTTTTCCCCGACCTTCCCGGACGTGCCGCCCCAATCCGGGACGCCACGGAATTCAGAGACGCTTCCCACATTCCCAGGGTCGGAGCATGGGCCTCATCCGGACGTCCGGGAACTTCCAGAGGCGTTTTTTCCCGGAATTCCAGGGTCGGGCGCTGAGCCCGATTCGGGACGCCGAATTTCGACGTGTTTTTTCCGAGCATTCCAGGTCGTCGCCAGGGCCCTGATCCGGGAACGCCGTGAATTCGAGAGGCGTTTCCGACATTCCGGTCAGCCCAGGTGCCACAATCCGGGAACGCCATGACTAACGAGTCATTTTTCCCGACCTTCCCGGTCGGGCCGTGCCCCGATCCGAGACGCCGCGAATTCCGACTGCGCTTTCCCTCGGATTCCTATTCCCCGATCTCCATCCGGGAACGCCGCGAATTCGGAGTCGTTTTTTCGATTTTCCGACGGGCGCTCCAGGGCCCTGATCCGGGCCGCCCGAATCTGGGGACGCCCCGAGATCCCAGAGGCCTTTTTTTCCCGGGGATTCCGCGAATTCGGGCCTTCCCCGATCCGGAACACGCCGGGAACGAGAATTCGCAAGTTTTTTCCCGACATTCCCGGTCGGCGCCAGGCCCCGATCCAGGAACGCCGTGAATTCAGAGGCTTTTCCGACATTCTGGTCAGCGCTGGCCCCCGATCCGGGACGCAGTAGAATTCCGCTGACGCGCTTTCCCTTCCCGGTTGGTGCCGCCCATCCGGAAAGCCATGAATTCCGAGGCGCTG
Organism: Phrynocephalus forsythii; assembly: GCA_029282475.1. Classification (NCBI taxonomy): domain Eukaryota; kingdom Metazoa; phylum Chordata; class Lepidosauria; order Squamata; family Agamidae; genus Phrynocephalus; species Phrynocephalus forsythii. Next base: position 16,522 of record JAPFRF010000508.1, on the reverse strand, counting down.
CTTATTCTCGACGCTCCCAGGTCGGCCGGGAACGCTGGAATACCGGTCGGTTTTTTCTCGGGAACGCCCATCTGGGGACGCCGAATTCCAGAGGAGTTTTTCTCCCCGCATTCCCGGTCGGGCACTAGGCCCCGATCCAGGAAAGCCGCGAATTCCATAGGCCTTTTCCCCGGCTCCCGGTCGTGGTGCCGGGGGCTGACCGATCCGGGGACGCCTGAATTCGGAGCGTTTTTTCCTGAAGTTCCGGTCGGTGCTGATCCTCCCGATCCGGGAACGCCGAACCTCGAGGCTTCTTTTCCCGACATCTTGGGTCGGGCGCTGGGCGCCGGAAACGCTGTGGAATTCCGACGCGGATTTCCCGACGCTTCCCGGTCGTCCGCGCCAACTGGGACAGCGAATTCCTGAGGTGTTTATCCCGACATTCCCGGTCGGGGGCCGTGCCCCGATCTGGGACGCCATGAATTCGGACGCGCTTTTGTCCTGATGCTCGGTCGGGGCGCCGCCCCGATCCGGGAACGCCGAATTCCGGACGTTTTTTTCCGACATTCCCGGTCGGGCGCCAAGCCCCTGATCCGGGAACGCCGGAATTCGGAGGCGATTTCTCGACGCTTAAGTCGGGCGCCTGGCCCATCTGGGAACGCCATGGAATACTAGACGCGTTTTTCCCGATATTCCTGGTCGGGCGCTAGGCCTCCTGATCTGGGACGCCGCGGAATTCGGATGCTTCCACGCTCGGTCTACGCGGCCTCGCATCCGGGAACGCGCCTTTCCAGAGGCCTTTTTTCCGACATTCCCGGTCGGGCGCCGTCCCTGATCCGGGAACGCCGCGAATTCCGGACGCGAATTTTCCCAACGCCAGGGTCGGCGCCGCCCCGATCCGGGAACGCTAGCGAATTCGAGTCGCAGATTTTTCCCGGTCGGTGGGTCGGCCCCGATCCAGGAACGCTGCTGGAATTCCAGAGGAGTTTTTCCCGATATTCCGGTCGCGCCGCGCCCCGATCCGGGACACCTCGGGAATTCCGAGGCTGCTTACCCGAGCATTCCCGGTCAGCCTAGGCCCCCGAATTTCATATAACGCTGCAGAATTCCGCACGCTGCTTCGACGATGCCTCGGCTCCCGGGGCGCCGCCCCGATCCGAACGCCGCGAACTCCAGAGGTTTTTTTCCCGACATTCCCGGACGGGCGCCTGGGCTCCCGGATACACAGCAGAATTCGCCTGCCAGATTTCCCGACAAGCCTGGTCGGGCGTCAGCGCCTAATCCGGGACGCCATGGAATTCCCGACGCTGCTTTTCCTGACATTCCCAGGTCGGGCGCTGGGCCCCCCGATTCGGGAACGCCGCCGAATTCTCGAGGTGTTTTTCCCGGACATTCTGGTCAGCCTAGGCCCCATCCAGGAAAGCCGCCGAATTCGAGTCTTTTCCCGACCTTCCCGGTCGGTGCCGGGGCCCCGATCCGGGACGCCACGGAATTCGAGAGGTTTTTTCCTGCATTCGGGTCGGCAGGTTCCCCCTCCCGAACGCCGTGGAATTCGAGGCGTTTTTCCTGTGGGTTCCTGGTCGGCGCTGCCCCGATCCGGGAACGCCGAATTCCGAGAGGAGTTTTTTCCGACATTCCCGGTCGGTGCCGATTGGGGAAACGCCGACCTGGAGGATCCGGGACACAGCGAATTCGGAGGCGCTTTTGAGGTGTTTTCCCTGGCCAGCACAGGGCCTCGAATCGGGAACGCCAAAGAATTCCGACGCGTTTTTTCTGACGTTTCCCGGGTCGCCGCTAAATATCCGGGAACGCCGCGAAATCCAGAGGTTTTTTTCCCTCGACATTCGCGGGTCGGGCGCTGGGCCCTGCCTGGGACAGCAGAATTCCGCCGCGCATTTTCCGACGTTCGGGTCAGCGCCGGCCCTAACTGGGACACCGCGGAATTCCTGAGGTGTTTTTTCCCGAGCGGTCGGGGCGCCGTGCCTTGATCTGGGAACGCCGTGAATTCGAGGCGCTCACATTCCTCGGTCTCCCGATCGCCCCGCCCCGATCCGGGAACGCCGCGAATTCGACTCATTTTTTTCCGACCTTCCCGGACGGGCGCCTGGCCCTGATCCGGGAACGCCGCGAATTCAGGACGATTTTTCCCAACGCTTCTGGGTCAGCGCCTACTTTCATCCGGGAACGCAGCGAATTCGAGTCGCTTTTCTCGGATTTTCCCGGTCGGTGCCAGGCCCCGATCCGGGAACGCCGCGAATTCCAGAGGAGTTTTTCCGATATTCCCGGTCGGCCGCCTGCCCGATCCGGGACACCGCGGAATTCGAGGCGTTTTCCCGACATTCCCGGTCAGCCTAGGGGCCCTGGCATGGAACGCCGCAGAATTCCGCACGCGCTTTTTTCTGACGCCCGGGTCGGGCGCTGCCCCATCCGGAACGCCGCGAACTCCAGAGGTTTTTTTCCGACATTCGCGGGTCGGCGCCATGCCCGCCTGGGACACAGCAGAATTCCGCCGCGTATTCCCGACGACGCTCGGTCGGCGCTGGGCCCCAACTGGGACGCCGAATTCCTGAGGTGTTTTTCCAAATTTCGGTCGGGGCCGTGCCCAACTGGGACGCCGCGAATTCGATGCGTTTCCGGACGCTCCCGGATCGCCCCGGGCCCGATCCGGGAACGCCGCGAATTCGACTCATTTTTTTCCGACCTTCCCGGACGGCGCGCTGGGCCCTGATCCGGGAACGCCGCGAATTCAGGACGATTTTTCCTAACGCTTCTGGTCAGCGCCTGCCCCGATCCGGGAACACCGTGGAATTCCGGACGCTTTATTTCCCCGACATTCCCGGTCGGGCGCCAGGGCCCTGATCCGGGAACGCCGTGAATTCCGAGGCGTTTTTCCTCACATTCCCGGTCAGCCCAGGTGCCACGATCCGGGAACGCAGCAGAATTCGAGTCGCTTTTCCCGACCTTCCCGGTTGGTGCCGGGCCCCGATCCGGGAAAGCCGCGAATTCGAGGCGCTTTTTCCTCACATTCCCGGGTCAGCCCAGGGGCCACGATCCGGGAACGCAGCGAATTCGAGTCGCTTTTTTTTCCCGACGCTTCCCGGTCGGGTGCCAGGGCCCCGATCCGGGAACGCCGAATTCCAGAGGAGTTTTTCCCGATATTCCCGGGTCGGCGCCGCGCCCCCGATCCGGGACACCGCGAATTCGGAGGCGCTTTTTCCCGACATTCCCGGTCAGCCCAGGGGCCCCGGATACGGAACGCCGCAGAATTCCGCGACGCTGCTTTTTTCTGACGTTTCCTGGTCGGGCGCTGGGCCCCGATCCGGGAACGCCGAAACTCCAGAGGTTTTTTTCCCGACATTCGCGGTCGGCGCTGCTGCCTCTGCCTGGGGACACAGCAGAATTCCGCCGCTGATTTCCCGACGCTCGGTCGGGCGCCGGGCCCTAACTGGGACGCCATGAATTCGACGCTGCTTTTTCCTGACGCTTCCCAGGTCGGGCGCCGCCCCGATTCGGGAACGCCGCGAATTCGGAGGTGTTTTTCCCGACATTCCCGGTCAGCCCAGGGGCCCCGATCCAGGAAAGCCGCGGAATTCGGAGTCTTTTTCTCGACCTTCCCGGTCGGGTGCCGGGCCCCATCCGGGACGCCGCGAATTCGAGAGGTGTTTTTCCCAAAATTCCCGGTCGGTGCCGGTTCCCGCTCCCGAACGCCGTGGAATTCCGGGAGGCGTTTTCCCTGGGGCTCCTGGGTCGGGCGCTGGGCTCCGATCCGGGAACGCCGTGGAATTCGAGAGGAGTTTTTTCCCGACATTCCCGGTCGGGTGCCGCTGCCCCGATCCGGGACACAGCGGAATTCGAGGCGTTTCCCGACATTCCCGGGTCAGCACAGGGGCCCGATTCGGGAACGCCAGAATTCCGCACGCTGCTTTTTTCTGACGCTTCCGGTCGGGCGCTGGGCCCGATCCGGGAACGCCGCGGAACTCCAGAGGTTTTTTTCCCGACATTCGCGGGTCGGCGCTGCTGCCCTGCCCGGGACACAGCAGAATTCCGCCGCGTATTTTCCGACGCTTCGGTCGGGCGCTGGGCCCTAACTGGGACGCCGCGAATTCCTGAGGTGTTTTTTTCTCAAATTCCGGGTCGGGGCCGTGCCCTAACCGGGACGCCGCGAATTCGATGATGCGCTTCGACGCCCCGGATCGCCCCGCCCCGATCCGGGAACGCCGAATTCCGACTCATTTTTTTCCGACCTTTCCCGGACGGGCGCCTGGGCCCTGATCCGGGAACGCCGCGAATTCAGGACGATTTTTCCTAACGCTTTGGGTCAGCGCCTGCCCCATCCGGGAACGCAGCGGAATTCGAGTCGCTTTTTTCCCGACCTTCCCGGTCGGTGCCAGGGCCCCATCCGGGAACGCCGCGGAATTCCAGAGGAGTTTTTCCGATATTCCTGGTCGGGCGCCGCCCCCGATCCGGGACACCGCGAATTCGGGAGGCGTTTTTCCCGACATTCCCGGTCAGCCCAGGGGCCGATACGGAACGCCGCAGAATTCCAGACGCTGCTTTTTTCTGACGCTTCCCGGTCGGCGCTGCCCCGATCCGGGAACGCCGCTGAAACTCCAGAGGTTTTTTTCCCGACATTCGCGGGTCGGCGCTGCCCGGGACACAGCAGAATTCCGGGACGCATTTCCCGACGCTTCGGTCGGGCGCTGGCCCAATCTTCGCCGAATTTCTGAGGTGTTTTTCCGAAATTCCCGGTCGGGCCGTGCCCCAATTCGCCGCGGAATTCGGATCGATTTTCCCGACGCTCCCGGTCGCCCCGCCCCCGATCCGGGAACGCCAAGGAATTCGACTCATTTTTCCGACCTTCCCGGACGGCGCCTGGGCCCCTGATCCGGGAACGCCATGAATTCAGGACGATTTTTCCTAACGCTTCCCGGGTCAGCCCCGGGCCCCATCCGGGAACACCGTGGAATTCGACGCTGTTTCCCGACATTCCCGGTCGGGCGCTAGGGCCCTGATCCGGGAACGCCGTGAATTCCGAGGCGTTTTTCCTCGACATTCCCGGTCAGCCCAGGTGCCCCGATCCGGGACACAGCAGAATTCGAGTCGTTTTTCCCGACCTTCCCGGTTGGTGCCTGCCCGATCCGGGAAAGCCGCGGAATTCCGGAGGCGTTTTTTCACATTCCCGGTCAGCCCAGGGGCCACGATCCGGGAACGCGAATTCCGAGTCGAGTTTTTCCGACGGTCCCGGTCGGGCGCTGGGCCCCATCCGGGAACGCCGCGAATTCCAGAGGAGTTTTTCCCGATATTCCCGGTCGGCGCCGCCCCGATCCGGGACACCGCGAAATTCGGAGGCGCTTCCCGACATTCCCGGCCAGCCCAGGCCCCGATCCGGGAACGCCGCGAGAATTCGCACGCTGCTTTTTTCTGACGCTTCCCGGTCGGCGCTGGGCCCCGATCCGGGAACGCCGCGAACTCCAGAGGTTTTTTTCCCGACATTCGCGGTCGGGCGCCAGGGCCCCTGCCTCCGGGACACAGCAGAATTCCGAGGCGCTTTTCCCGACCTTCCCGGGTCGGGCGCCAGGCCCCTATCCGGGACGCCGCGAATTCCGACGCTTTTTCCTGACGCTCCCAGGTCGGGCGCCGGGCCCCATTCGGGAACGCCGCGAATTCGGAGGTGTTTTTCCCCGACATTCCCGGTCAGCCTAGGGGCCCGATCCGGGAACGCCGCTGAAATTCGAGTCTTTTTCCTGACGTTCCCGGTCGGGTGCCGGGCCCGATCCGGGACGCCGCGAATTCGAGGTGTTTTTTCCCAACGCCGGTCGGCCGGGGGTTCCTGCCCGGAACGCCGCGGAATTCCGGAGGCGCTTTTTTCCCGACAGGTCGGGCGCTGGGCCCGATCCGGGAACGCCGTGGAATTCCGGAGGAGTTTTTTTCTCGACATTCCCGGTCGGGCGCCAGGCCCCGATCCGGGACACAGCGGAATTCGAGGCGTTTCCCGACATTCCGGTCGGGCGCAGGGGCCCGATCCGGGAACGCCGCAGAATTCGACGCGTTTTTCCTGACGCTCCCGGTCGGGCGCTGGGCCCCGATCCGGGAACGCCGCGGAACTCCAGAGGCTTTTTCCCCATTCCGGTCGGGCGCGTGACGGGACACAGCAGAATTCCGACACGTTTTTTCCGACATTCCGGTCGGGCGCTGGGCCCTGATCCGGGACGCCGCGAATTCCTGAGGCGTTTTTCTCGAAATTCCCGGTCGGGCCGGGTGCCCCAACCGGGACGCCGCGAATTCGGATGCGATTTTTCGACGCTCCCGGTCGGCGCTGGGCCCCGATCCGGGAACGCCGCGAATTCGGACGCGTTTTTTTCCGGAAGCAGCCCCGGTCGGGCGCCTGGGCCCTGATCCGGGACGCCGAATTCAGGACGATTTTTCCCCGACGCTTCCCGGTCGGCGCCTGGGCCCGATCCGGGAACGAAGCGAATTTAGTCGACGCTTCGACCTTCCGGGTCGGGCGCTGGGCCCCATCCGGGAACGCCGAATTCCAGAGGTTTTTTCCTGACGCCCCGGTCGGGCGCTGGGGCCCCGATCCGGGACACGCTGAATTCGGAGGCCTTTTTCCTTTACGCTCCCGGTCGGCCCCGGGCCCAATCCGGGAACGCTGCGAACTCCAGACGCGCTTCCGATCTTCCAGGGTCGGCCCGGGCCCCTGATCCGGGACGCCGCGAACTCCAGAGGTTTTTTTCCCGACATTCCAGGGTCGGGCGCTGGGGCCCGATCCGGGACACAGCAGAACTCCGGACGCTGCTTTTTCCAAATTTCCTGGTCGGGCGCCGGGGCCCGATCCGGGACGCCGCGGAATTCGACGCGCTTTTTTCCTAACGCCTCGGTCGGGCGCCGGGCCCCGATCCGGGAACGCCACGGAATTCGGATGCTTTTTTCCGACATTCCCGGGTCGGGCCGGGCCCCCGATCCGGGACGCCGCGGAATTCGACAAGTGTTTTCTCGATATTGCAGGGTCGGCGCCGGCCCCGATCCAGGACGCTGCAGAATTCGAGGCTTTTTTTTTCCGACATTCCCGGTCGGAGCCGGGGCTCCTGATCCAGGGACGCCACGGAATTCCGGACGCGCTTTTTCCCGGACATTCCCGGTCGGGCAGGGGCCCCGATCCAGGAACGCCGCAGAATTCCAGAAGCCTTTATCCGAACGACATTCCCGGTCGGGCGCCAGGGCCCGATCCAGGGACGCCGCGAATTCCGACGGCGCTTTTCCTCGACATTCCCGGTCGGGCGCTGGGCCTACGATCCGGGACGCCACGGAATTCGAGGTTTTTTTTCCCGACCTTCCCGGGTCGGCGCTGGGCCCTCAATCCGGGACGCCGCGAATTCCAGAGGCCTTTTTCCCGATTCTCGGTCGGGCGCCGGTCCTCGATCCGGGACGCCGCCAATTCTGGACAAGTTTTTCCCGACATTCCTGGTCGGCCCCGGGGCCCCAATCCGGGACGCCGCAGAATTCCAGACGCGCGCTTCCCACTGACCAGGGTCGGAGCCGGGGCCCCGATCCGGGACGCCGCGGAACTCCAGACATGTTTTTTTCCGACATTCCAGGGTCGGGCGCTAGGCCTTGATCCGGGACGCCGCGAATTCCGCAACGCATTTTTCCCGACGCTTCGGTCGGGCGCCGCCCCGATCCGGGACGCCGCGAACTCGAGGTGTTTTTTCCCGACATTCCCGGTCGGGCCGTGCCCCGATCCGGGAACGCCGCCGAATTCAGAGCGTTTTTTCGACATTCCCGGACAGCCTCAGGGGACCCGGGAACGCCGCAGAATTCCTCACGCTGTTTTTTTCCCGACATTCCCAGGTCGGGGAACGGCCGCGGAATTCGACGCCGCAGAATTCGACACGCTTCGGCCGGCGCTCGGCCCCGATCCGGGAACGCCGAGAATTCCAGACGCCTTTTATCCCGACATTCGCGGGTCGGGCGCTGGTGCCCCGATCCGGGACGCCGCGAATTCGACGCGATTTTTCCTGACGCCTCGGTCGGGCGCCGCCCCGATCCGGGACGCCGCAGAATACCAGAGGCCTTTTTCCCCAATTCCCGGTCGGGCGCCGGGCCCCAACTGGGAACGACGCGGAATTCCAGACACGCTTCCGATCTTCCAGGGTCGGCCCCGCCCCGATCCTGGAACGCCGCGAATTCGAGTCGTTTTTTCCCGACCTTCCAGGGTCGGGCGCTGGGCCCCCGATCCGGGAACGCCGCGAACTCCGACGCGCTCCTCGACGCTCCCGGTCGGGCGCCACCTCAATCCGGGACGCCAGCGGAATTCCGAGGCGCTTTTTCCTAACGCCCGGGTCGGGCGCTGCCCCATCCGGGACGCCACGAATTCCTGGATGCGTTTTCTGACGCCCGGTCGGGGCCAGGCCCCATCCGGGAACGCCGGAATTCGAGTCATTTTTTCCCGACATTCAGGGTCGGCGCCGGGCCCCCCGGGACGCTGCAGAATCCCATAGGCCTTTACCCCGACATTTCCAGGTCGGGCGCCAGGGCCCGATCCGGGACGCCACGGAATTCCGGACGCGTTTTCCCGACATTCCCAGGTCAGCCCAGGGACCCCGATCCGGGAACGCCGCAGAATTCACGCGTTTTTCCCGACATTCCCAGGTCGGGCGACGGGCCCCGATACGGTGACGCCGCAGAATTCGACACGCTTTTTTCCGACATTCCCGGTCGGCGCTGGCCCCCATCCGGGACGCCACGAATTTCCGAGGCTTTTTCCGACGCCTCGGTCGGGCGCTGGGGCCCTAACTGGGACGCCGCGAATTCCAGAGGCCTTTTTTTCCCGACGCCTCGGTCGGGCGCCGGGTCCCAGATCTGGGACGCCGCAGAATTCTGGACAAGTTTTTTCACGACATTCCTGGGTCGGGCGCCGGGCCCTAATCCGGGACGCTTCGAACTCCAGACGCTTTTTTTCCCGATCTTCCAGGGTCGGAGCCGGGCCCCGATCCGGGACGCCGCGAACTCCAGACGTGTTTTTTCCCGACCTTCCAGGGTCGGGCGCAGGGGCCCCGATCCGGGACGCCGCGAACTCTGAACGCATTTTTTCCAAAACCTTCCCGGTCAGCGCCGGCCCCGATCCGGGACGCCGCGAACTCGAGACGCGCTTTTCCTAACGCTCTTCGGTCGGGCGCCGGGGACCTTATCCGGGATGCCCCGAATTCGGACGCAATTTTTCCCGACGCCCGGTCAGCGCGCCCCCGATCCAATCCGGGACGCCGAATAACGGAGGAGTTTTTCCCGACGCCCCGGTCGGGGCGCTGGGGACCATCCGGGACGCAGCGGAATTCCGCAGGCGCTTTCCCGACCTTCCGGTTCGCGCTGGGACCCGATTCAAGGACGCCGCGGAATTCGGGACGTGTTTTTTCCCGACCTTCCTAAGTCGGCGCCGGGCCCCGATCTGGGGACGCCGCGAATCCCAGAGGCCTTTTTTCCTGACATTCCTGGGTCGGCGCTGGGCCCCGATCCGGGACGCCGCGAATTCGGACAAGTTTTTTCCCGACCATCCAGAGTCGGCACTGGCCCCCCGATCCAGGAACGCCGCGAATTCCATAGGCCTTTATCCCGACATTCCTGGTCGGGCGCTGACCCCGATCCGGGACGCCGCGGAACTCTGGACGCGTTTTTTCCCGACATTCCCGGTCGCCGCTCCCCGATCCGGGACGCGCCATGAATTCGGACACGCTTATTCCCGACCTTCCCCGGTCGGGCGCCGCCCCGGAATACCGACGTGACGTTTTTCCCGACATTCTCGGTCAGCGCCGGGCCCCGGGAATTCCAGACGCCGATCCCGGATGTGTTCCTGGTCGGTCGGGCCGGGCCCCGATCCGGGACGCCGCAGAATTCCGGACGATTTTTTTCCGACGCCCGGTCGGGCGCCGCCCCGATCCGGGACGCCGCAGAATTCCGGACGCGCTTTTTCCCGACATTCCCGGTCGGGCGCTGGGCCCCATCCGGGACGCCGAATTCGAGGCCGCTTTTCCGACGCTCCCGGTCAGCGCCCAGCCCCGATCCGGGAACGCCACGAATACCAGAAGCCTTTATCCCGACATTCCGGTCGGCGCCAGGGCCTCATCCGGGACGCCGCGAATTTCGGATGCTTCCCCACGCCTTCCCGGTCTACGCTGGGCCCCGATCCGGGACGCCGCGAAATTCCAGAGGCCTTTTTCCTGACATTCCCGGTCGGCGCCGGGCCCCGATCCGGGGACGCCGCAGAACCCGGACGCGACTTTTCCCGACATTTCCAGGGTCGGCGCGCTGCCCCATCCGGGACGCCAGGGTCGAATTCCGACGCTCATTTTTCCCGACCTTCCAGGGTCGGGCGCTGGGCCCCGATCCGGGACGCCGCCAACTCGGACGCGTTTTTTCCTCACGCTTCCCGGTCGCACCGCCTCGATCCGGGACGCCATGAATTCGACGTGCTTTTACCCGACATTCCCGGTCAGCGCTTGAGCCGCTGGAATTTCATAAGCCTTTATCCGACATTCCCGGTCGGGCGCCGGGCCTCGATCCGGGACGCCGCGAATTCGGAGGCGTTTTCCCCACGCCTTCCGGGTCGCGCCCAGGCCCCGATCCGGGACGCCGCGAATTCCGACGCGCTTTTTCCGACATTCCCGGTCGGCGCTGGCCCCGATCCGGGATGCCGCGAACTCCAGACGATATTTTCCCGACCTTCCAGGGTCAGCGCCGAGCCTCAGATCCGGGACGCCGCGGAACTTCGGACGCGTTTCCCAACCTTCCAGGGTCGCGCCAGGGGCCCGGCGCGGGACACCGCTGAATTTCTGGACGAATTTTACCGACCTTCCCGGTCGGGCACCGGGCCCCAATCCGGGACGCCATGAATTCGAGAGGAGTTTTTTCCCGACCTTCCCGGTCGGGCACCGCCCCGATCCGGGATGCTGCGAATTCGACGCTGCTGCCCAAATTCCCAGGTCAGCGCTGGGGCCCCGATCTGGGGACGCCGCTGAATTCGACGCGCCTTTTTTACCCGACATTCGGGTCAGCGCCGGGCCGCGAATTCCAGAAGCCTTTTTATCCCGACATTTCTGGTCGGCACCGCCCCGATCCGGGACGCCGCGAATTCGGATGCGTTTTTTCGACATTCCCGGTCGGGCGCCGAGCCCCGATCCGGGAACACCACGGAATTCGACGCGTTTTTCCCGACATTCCCGGTCGGCGCCGGGGCCAATCTGGGGACGCCGAAATTCGACGCTGCTTTTTTCCGACATTCCCGGTCGGGCGCCGAGCCCCCGATCCGGGAACGCCACGGAATTCGGACGCTTTCCCGACATTCCCGGTCGGGCGCTGGGCCCCGATCCGGGACGCCACGGAATTCGGAGGAGTTTTTTTCCCGACCTTCCTGGTCGGGCGCCGGGGCCCCGATCCAGAGACGCCGCGAATTCGGACGCTGCTTTCCCGACATTCCCAGGTCAGCGCTGGGGCCCCGATCCGGGACGCCCGCGAATTCGGACGCTTTTTCCCGACATTCCCGGTCAGCGCCGGGCCGCGAATTCCAGAACGCCTTTATCCCGACGCTTTTTCCCCTTCCCGGGCGCCGCTGCCCCGATCCGGGACGCCGCGAATTCCGACGCTGCTTTTTTCCCGACATTCCCGGTCGGAGCCGCCCCTTATCCGGGACGCCGCAGAATTCCGACGCGCTTTTTCCGACATTCCCGGTCGGGCGCCGCCCTAATCCGGGGACGCCGCAGAAATCCGGACGCTGCTTTCGACATTCCCGGGTCGGGCCGGGGCCCGATCCGGGACGCCACGGAATTCCGGAGGCGCTTTTTCCTGACGCCTTCGGTCGGGCGCTGGGCCCAATCCGGGAACGCCGAATTCCAGAAGCCTTTATCCCGAACGATTCCCGGTCGGGCGCCAGGGCCCCTGATCCAGGGACGCCGCGAGTTTCGACGCTTTTTTTTCACGCTTCCAGGTCGGCGCCGCCCCGATCCGGGACGCGCGTAATTCCAGAGGCCTTTTTATCTCGACATTCCCGGTCGGGCGCCGGGCCCCGATCCGGGATGCTGCGAAATTCTGACGCGTTTTTTCCCGAGATTCTCCCAGGTCAGCGCTGGGGCCCCGATCTGGGGACGCCGCGAATTCCGACGCTTTTTACCCGACATTCCCGGTCCCCGCCGGGCCGAACGCAGGAATTTCCAGAAGCCTTTTATCCCGACATTCCCGGTCGGGCGCTGGGGCCCCGATCCGGGACGCCGCGAATTCCAGAGGCCTTTTTTTCCGACGCTTCCCGGTCGGGCGCCAGGCCCCATCCAGGACGCCGCGAATTCGACACGCTTTTTCCCGACATTCCTGGTCGGGCGCCGGGCCTCATCCGGGAACGCCGTGGAATTCCAGAAGCGTTTTTATCCCGACATTCCCGGTCGGGCGCCAGGCCCCGATCCAGGGACGCCGCGAGTTTCTGATGCGCGTTTTTTTCCCACGCTCCAGGTCGGGCGCCGGGGCCCCATCCGGGACGCCGCGAATTCCAGAGGCCTTTTATCTCGACATTCCCGGTCGGGCGCCGCCCCGATCCGGGATGCTGCGAATTCGGACGCGCTTTTTCCCGATATTCCCAGGTCAGCGCTGGGGCCCCGATCTGGGACGCCGAACTTCGACGCTGCTTACCCGACATTCCCGGTCAGCGCCGCCACGGAATTCGGAAGCCTTTATCCCGGACATTCCCGGTCGGGCGCTGGGCCCCGATCCGGGACGCCGCGAATTCCCAGAGGTTTTTTTCCGACGTTCCAGGGTCGGGCGCTGGGCCCCGATCCAGGGACGCCGCGAACGCCGACACGCGCTTTTCCCGACATTCCCGGTCGGCGCTGGGCCCCATCCGGGAACGCCGCGAATTCCAGAAGCCTTTTATCCCAACATTCCCGGTCGGCGCTGGGGCCCCGATCCGGGACGCCGCGAACTCCGGACGCTTTTTTTCCCCCCGACGCTCCTGGTCGGGCGCTGGCCCCCGATCCGGGACGCCACGGAATTCGAGGAGTTTTTTTCCCGACCTTCCCGGTCGGGCACCGGGCCCCAATCCGGGATGCCGCGGAATTCCAGAAGCCTTTTTTCCCCGACATTCCCGGTCGGGCTGGGGCCCCGATCCGGGACGCCGCGGAACTCCGACGCGCATTTTCCCGATTTTTCCGGTCGGGCGCCGGGCCCCGATCCGGGACGCCGAATTCGAGGAGTTTTTTCCGACCTTCCCGGGTCGGCACCGCCCTGATCCGGGACGCCGCTGAATTCCGGACGCCTTTTTTTACCCGACATTCCCAGGTCAGCGCTGGGGCCCCGATCTGGGGACGCCGCGAATTCGGACAAGTTTTTTCCCCGATATTCCAGCGTTGGCGCCGGGCCCCGATCCAGGGACGCCAAGGAATTCCAGAGGCCTTTATCCTGACATCCCCGGTTGGCGCTGGGGCCCCGATCCGGGACGCCGCGAACTCCGGACGCTGTTTTTCCCGACCTTCCAGGGTCAGCGCCGCCCGATCCGGGACGCCATGGAACTCGACGCTGCTTCCCGACCTTCCAGGGTCGGCGCGCTGCCCCGATCCAGGGACGCCGCTGAACTCTTGACGCCGCTTTTCCGACTTCCGGGTCGCACTGGGCCCCGATCCGGGACACAGCGGAATTCTGACGCTGCTTTCCCGACCTTCCCGGTCGGGCACTGGGGCCCCGATCCGGGACGCCGCGAATTCTGGAGGAGTTTTTTCCAACCTTCCCGGTCGGGCACCGGGCCCCGATCCAGGGACCGCGCGGATTCCGCACGCTGCTTTTTCCGAGATTCCCGGTCGGGCGCCGCCCCGATCCGGGATGCCACGGAATTCGGAGGCGTTTTTTCCCACGCTCCCGGTTCGGCGCCGGGCCCCGATCCGGGACGCCGCGGAATTCCAGAGGCCTTTTTTCCTGACATTCCCGGGTCGGCGCCAGGGCCCCGATCCGTGGACGCAACGGAATTCCGGACAGGTTTTTTCCCGATATTCCAGGGTTGGCGCCCCGGCCCCAATCCAGGGACGCCGCTGAACTAAGGACGCGTTTTTCCCAACCTTCCCGGTCGGCACTAGGCCGCAATCCCGGACGCCGGAATTCCGGAGTCGTTTTTTCCCGATATTCCGGGTCGGCGCCGGCCCCGATCCAGGGACCCCACGGAATTCTAGAGGCCTTTTTTCCCGACATTCCCAGGTCGGCGCCAGAACCCCGATCCGGGAACGCCACGGAATTCGACGCTGCTTTTTCCGACGCTCGGCCGCCGCTGGGCGCCCATCCGGGACGCCGCGAATTCGACGCTGCTTTTTTCCGATTCCCGGTCGCACTGGGCCCCGATCCGGGACACCGCGGAATTCCGACGCTTTTTTCGACCTTCCCGGTCGGCACCGGGCCCCGATCCGGGACGCAGCTGAATCCTAGACGCTTTTTTTTTTCGAACTTCCCGGTCGCACCGGGGCCCCGATCTGGGGACGCCGCTGAACTTCAGACGCTTTTTCCCCGACATTCCCGGGTCGCACTGGGCCCCGATACGGGACACAGCCAATTCTGGACGAATTTTTCCCGACCTTCCTCGGTCGGGCACTGGCCCCCCGGGATCCAGGGACGCCACGGAATTCGAGGCTGTTTCCTGACGCCTGGTCGGCGCTGCCCCAATCGGACGCCGTAATTCCAGAGGCCTTTTTCCCCGAGGTTCCCGGTCGGCGCTGGGTCCCCGATCCGGGACGCCGCGACTTGGACAAGTTTTTTCCCGACATTCCTGGGTCGGGTGCCGGGCCCCAATCCGGGACGCCGCGAACTCCAGATGCTTCACAACGCTTCCAGGGTCGGAGCCGGGCCCGCTCGGGACGCCGCGGGAATTCGAGTCGTTTTTTCCCGAAATTCCAGGGTCGGCGCCGCCCCCGATCCGGGACGCCGCGAACTTGAACGATTTTTTCCTCAAACCTTCCCGGTCAGCGCCCCCCCGATCCGGGACGCCAAGGAACTCGAGACGCGCTTTTTTCCAACGCTCCCGGTCAGCACAGGGGCCTCGGATCAAGGACGCCAAGGAATAACGGACGTGTTTTTTCCCGACGCTTCCCGGTCGGGCGCTTGGGACTCCGATCCGAGAACGCTGCGGAACTCCAGAGATTTTCCCCGACCTTCCCTGGTCGGCGCGCGGGACCCGATCCGGGACGCAGCAGAATTCGACGGTTTTTTTCCGACCTTCCCGGTCGGCACCGGGCCCCGATCTGGGGACGCCGTAATCCCAGAGGCCTTTTTCCCCGACATTCCTGGGTCGGGGCTGCCCCCGATCCGGGACGCCGCGGGAATTCGACAAGTTTTTTCGATATGCCAGAGTCGCACGCGGGGCCCCCGATCCAGGGACGCCGCTGGAATTCGATAGGCCTTTATCCCCGACATTCCCGGACGGGCGCTGGGCTCCTGATCCGGGGACGCCGAATTCTGGACGCGTTTTCCTGAACGCTCTCGGGTCAGCGCGGCCCGGATTCAGGGACGCGAATTCGACACGTTTATTCCCGAACATTCCCGGTCGGGCGCTTCGCCGCGGAATACCGGACGTGTTTTTCCCGACCTTCCTGGGTTGGCACCGGGCCCCGATCTGGGACGCCGCGAATTCCGACAAGTTTTTTCCCGAGCATGCCAGAGTCGGCACCCGGGCCCCGATCCAGGGACGCCGGGAATTCCATAGGCCTTTATCCCGACATTCCCGGTCGGGCGCTGACCCCGATCCGGGACGCCAATCCTTGGACGCTGAATTTCCTGAAGTTCCCGGCCGCCATTCCCGGATTCAGGGACGCCAGCAGGAATTCCACGCTTATTCCCGAAACGGTCGGGCGCCGGCTGCGAATACCGACGTGTTTTTTCCCGGGATATTCCGGGCAGCGCCAGGCCGCGAATTCCAGAAGCTTCTTTATCCCGACATTCCCGGTCGATGCCGGGCCCCGATCCGGGACGCCGCGAATTCCGGACGCGCTTTTTCCTGACATTCCCGGGTCGGGCGCCGGGGCCCTGATCCGACGCCGAGAATTCGGACGCCGCTTTTCGACATTCCCGGTCGGGCGCCGCCTCATCCGGGACGCCACGGAATTCCGAGGCGTTTTTTCCGACGCTTCGGTCGGGCGCTGGGCTCATCCGGGAACGCCGAATACCAGAAGCCTTTATCCCGACATTCCGGTCGGCGCCAGGGCCTCGATCCAGGGACGCCGCGAATTTCGGATGCGCTTTCCCACGCCCGGTCTACGCCGGGCCCTAACTGGGACGCCGCGAATTCCAGAGGCCTTTATCTCGACATTCGGTCGGCGCCGGCCCCGATCCGGGACGCCGCAGAACTCGGACGCTAATTCTTTTCTCGGACTTTCCAGGGTCGGGCGCTGGGCCCCGATCCGGGACGCTGGAACTCCGGATGGTTTTTTCCCGACTTTCCAGGGTCGGGCGCCAGGCCCCGATGCGGGACGCTGCTGAATCCGACGCTGCTTTTTTCCCTTTACCTTCCCGGTCACTGCCCCGACCGGGATGC
>JAPFRF010000306.1:0-37378 GCA_029282475.1 Phrynocephalus forsythii | reverse complement strand
ATTAATACCATCTATACATCTGCCAATGCCTCCTCCTAATGTTCCTCTAGATCCCAGCCCGTCTACAAGAGAACCCTAATGATCTTCCATTATTCCGAGAGGAGGGATGATGTGAGGCCAAGTGTATGGCTATGATGCCATATACTAATATTAATGTAGTGGGATTTTGGTAGCCGTCGATTGGTTTCAATTTGGACCATTCACTCTTGTATATAAGTTAGGGTTTTTGGGTTAATTGATATGCATATTTTCTGTATTCTCTTTCCATATTCCATGCACTCACAATTTAGCAACTTTATTATTATTAAATGTTTATAAATGATAAGTGATAACCTGAAGGCCGATCAAATCCACGGTTTGCATTTAGAGGATGATTGTCAATGTGAAGAAATCCCTACATGATGGAACAGCATCATCAAGATCCCTTCCAAAGCAACCAGCAATATCACAACCTTGTCAAAGTTACAGCATGGGTTGCAATAGAAACTTGCAAAGGAACCTCCACAGCAAACAGAGCTTTGCAATCTTAGGGTGTGAATCTCATCAGTCTAACCATGGATCAAAACCACATTTCGCCATCCAACAAAGCCTTTAGCGCGTGGCCATACAAATGAACAAACCATGGTATTATCTGAGGATCATAATGTCAACGTAATTTCCACTGCCTTGATACCCGAAGAGTAACAGTTTTAGAAGAACCATCATTTGCTCAAACGAAATGATGATGGATCCCCTTGCATTCGCTGCCAGCCAAATACCGCTTGTGTAGAACCGAGACCAATCCACCCGGGCTTTCAAGTGACTACAGATCAAGCTCATTGTTCATGCCAGACTTCATACTCAAGTAAAAGAGAGCTCAAGAGTGAGGAGGCAAGCACCTCACTTGGAGCAGAGCTGACTATTGTCCATGAAGTTGATGCCTATTTCTTCACTGAGATCTCTAGCCAAGTGCTTCGCCAAGCTCTCCTCCAGCTCTAGATAGACACTACTTGTAGTTGCAAGCGGGCACTTGCCTTCCAGCTTTGAGCGAAACATCCTGGGAGAGTGTCCAGCCTTGAGCTTGGATGACAGATCTTCTGAAACTGCTGGCTTTTTTTGCAAAAAAAAACAACTGTCAAGGTTAACATCCATTTTGAATATTAAGGCTATTGGGATGAAAAAAAATTTAATCAACTTATACAAAAATAACAAGATCGTTAGTATTACTACATTTTTATAGTATCCATTGCAATGACAAAAATCCATAGTTCATACCTATCACTATATATCATTAGTATTAGCTATGATTTATTTGATTCATTTATTTTTTAAAATTACACCTTATAAATCTTTATCATTTATATGTATTTTCTTAACAATGTAGGTATCATGTATAGTGAAATCATTGTAGAGAAATAGTTTATGTTTTTCTTAGAAAACTTGCAAGGTGGTGAGTGACTTTACCTAATGTAATCTATAAATCATGTAATTTTATTTTGAAATCACAACTTTGGGAATATTGTCTCATATGCAAGTTTGTCTTCAAATCAAAGTAGCTAATGCAGTAGCAAAACATTAGCACATTAGATGAGTTGCAATGATTGGTTACTATAGTTTTCACTTCTAGTTCTATCATTACCTAATCACTAAAGGATTAGAATTTCTTTACCACAAATTAGGCCATCATGAAAAGCACTCTAAAAAAGTGTTATACATTGTCATATTCCTTTAGCTGGTTTTTGTAATACAAACATAGAAATGTACAACAAATTTAATAAAGATTTTATATGTGCTACAATGACACAAGATATGAATCTTCCTTTTCCTTTGAGACCATTGATAAGTTTCATATGCTACTAAGTTATTTCTCATAAAAGCAAGAACAACAATATGGTTAAAGCTTTCAAAGTTTCTTCTTCTGTTAGTTATTTTGAATTTAGTGCTGAGAAGTCCATAGAATATATATATATGGATGTACTAGTTATTAATTTACAAGGATTAAGTTCAAAGCAAAGGGAGTCTTTGGCTACAAAATACACTAGCAATGCAAAGGTGTGCAATCTTAAAGTAGTGGCACAAATTCCACATTGCAATTATAAGGATGAACACAATCCTAATAGATTCTAGAACTCTATTGTCTCCATTAAAAATTTAAATTTTTGTACCAAATAACAAAGAATAATATATACTAAGCAAATGTATCTACCACCTTGTTAATAAAGATAAAATAGAACTAAGCTATGTGAGTTTTCTAGGAAAAGTGATTCCATATCAAGATTGTGCCAAATTCCTAAAATTTGCTGCCTTTGTTTTAAAGTGCTAATCCTTTGTTCTAACTTTTAAATTAATTATAATGAACAAAAATTTATTACATGGATTGCCCATGGATAATTTTATATTGGGAATAGAGTTATATTTCACCAATGAGCATGATGAAATCAAATTACAATATCCTTGTGTATCGAAAATTACAAATGAAAGGTTTAACTTACCCTCGATTGCAATTTAGTGGGTGCTAGTTGAAACTAGCAAGGATCTGAGCTCTACTAAGAAAAAGTAGAATTGCAAAGTTTTAGATGATATTTATTTAGGTTATATGATATTAATACTATTGAAAGTTAAATAGTAAATGGAAACTGTAAGTCAGTTTTTATGAAAATGGAGCAATGCATAATTGAATTGTATCATAGAAAGTATCTGTAGAAATAAATTCACCAATTATGAATATGGAATCTGTTGGTAAAGAAAGAAATTTTAATCAACTTATGGAACAATAAAAAAGATCCTGTTATTATTTTACATGTTTTATACTATTCATTGCAATGACAAAAATCCATAGTTTATAATTATTAGCTATGATTAGTATTTTGATTAAAAATTTTGAAAAATCACATCTTATAAATCTTTATCATTTCTACATATTTTTTTAACAATGTAGATATCTAATATAGTGAAATTATCCTAGAGAAATAATTTATGTTTTTCTTAGAAAATTTGCAAGCTGGTGAGTGACTTTACCTATGTAATTTATATATCATGTCATCTTATTTTGAAAGCCAATTTGTCTGAAATATTGTCTCATATGTGATAAAGTTGTCTTTAAATCAAAATAAAACTAATGCACAAGCAAAACATTTGGATGAGTTTCAATCATTGGATAATGTAGTCTTCACTTCCAGTTCTACTGTTATCTAATCACCAAATTAGAATTTATTGAAGTCACAAATCAGGCCATCACTACTAAAAACACTTTAAAAGAAAGCATTATAAATTATCATCTTCTTTTTGCAATACAAACATAGGAATATAAAATAAATGCAATAAAGATTTTATATGTGCTACAAGGATATAAGATATAGTTGTTCTCTTTTCTTTTGACAGTATTTATAAATGTGCTACTAAATTGTTTCTAAAATAGGTAAGAACAACTACATGCTTAAAGTTTTCAAAGTTTCTCTTGCTATTAGCTATCTTATTTTAGTGTTGAGAAGTCCATAAAATATATTTATATATACTAGTTATGGGGATGGTCCAAAGTTGAGTTGAGCTCAATTCAACACAAGTCAACTCAAGTCAACATAATCAATTAGAAGTCTTACAAAGGAAATATAAATTGAACAAATGAAGGTTCTAACAAACTTTAAAAATATTTAAATACGTAAATATTTGAGTTAAAAGTTTCTATAAGATTGAATTGTTTAAAAAGACAAAGTTCAGAAGAATCTATCTTTTATAAAGCTATATTATTTTATTATGACTATTGTTACAGTTGTTATATTTTGATTTGACTACTTAATATTTTGAATATTTTTATAGTTGTAGATACTATTCCTTCATTCAAAAGATTTTTGAGGGTTCTTGAGAAGATGGGAAGCAAGGAAAATACAAGATGTGTGAGTAATAATTGTAGTGCAAAGGAATGTGAGAATGCTAATTTTGTTTCATTACCACAATCTCCATATTACACTCCTATTCGTTTTTACGTTTTTATTACCCATTTGAAAATGTGGAGACCACTATCATGATTGATAAAAATGTTTTTGTTACTTCTGAAACAACAGTTTAGAGTAAAAGAAATGAAGAAATGAACAGCATGGCAGAAAGCACCAAGAAATCTACTCCATAACACTTTCCATGACATTTGTAATTTAAATATTAATTCATATTAAAACTGTGTTTCCTGCTTATATCACAATCCTCTCATATGATAAGACCAAGATATATTTTTGTAGTGAATCCTCATTAAAAGTTTTTGAGAGTTGTTTGTGAATAATAATAAAAGAAATTGAAATCTTTCGAAAGACTCAAAAGTAATATCACATCAAAGAATCAACTTTATCTACATTTCCAAGACTAAAAAGCAATCTCACATAAGGGAATGGTAAGCGTGCCAATGTGCTCTGCCACTATAATGTGTTCTATATTTTCCTACAGTCTATTTCTCTAAACATTTGGCATGCGTAGAAAAGAATATATGTGTAGTAAAGTAGGATTTCATTATAATGATAAAGCATGTGTATACACGATAATCTAAAATTCTAGAAGCTCTTATGTTTATAAGCAAGCTATGATTATGAAGCCCCATTTCCAAAACTGACATTTAAAGAATCTGAGTATAAATCGGTGTTATAATAAATAAACCTTATTCCCAAGACTAAAACTTAGTATATAAACTATCTAGAAAAGTTATAGTCATTATAGTTTTTTTCTCCTTGAGCTCCTTGGAAGTTTGTATTGAAATGGCTCAAGGAAAGTCATTGCTACTTGTACTTAGCCCCCAACATTTTATATTAATCTCCACCTCCATCCCCAAGTTCTACCAACATTCTACCTTCACCTCCATATAATAATCCTTTTCTACTGAGGGCTTTAGTGAAAACTATTGAACTAGAGCTCTTATATATGAAATTCTGAATCTTATTATTAGATAGGATTGCCTCCAATGCTTCAAAAGCAATGCCACATGTTTTTGCAAGATCTTGCTCCTGACATAGTGGGACTACTTGAAAGCACAAAACACTATTACATTCGGTGTCTAATATACTACTTTTTATTAGACAAGTGGCTTTATGGGTTTACAAACTTTTCTTGAGCACTGTAGGAATTGCCCAATGGTGGGTCTGAAAATGTGCATATGTGATGTACAATAGATTCAAGAATGAGTTACAGGCCATATACCTTCTCACCTTCACTTATAGTTTGCATGATGTAGATAGCCCTTCTCATCATGTTCTCAAATAGTTCTGGTAGTCCTTTCTCTTTGTTCATCAAGCGACATTAAGGAAATCCGGAGTTTCTATCTCATGCTTATACCAAGCTTCAATTTTTCGATATTATAAATTATATCATCTGGAGTTTTGTTCACTACAAAAGTAAATATGCATAATTGAGAAAATGAAGTGTGACAAAAAAACTTACATTCATGAGAAGAAATTTCAGCTATAGTCTCTAGCCACTCCTTGACCTACGATTGTCTCGTAATGTATCTTAATTTCTTCAACTTTGAAGAATTTGCATGCCGAATTTTATGCCAATTTGTACGAACTCGGTTTGAGAGCTCTTCCCGACTCTTCTCCCGATATACAAGTTCATACACATCTTATTTGACCTTCACCAAAGGTTAAAACCAAAACAATTAAAAGAAGCCCTTATAAAATGAAAGGGAAAGACATACTTTGCACCATATGGCGAGCATAAAACTAATTGGGTTGTTGAACAAAGTTATACCGTCATTTTGAGTGCGTGAGTGATGAAGTGTTGCAAGATCATCATCATAATGTTCGCGATGTCATCCTCACTCCAAATCTGCTAAAAATTGAAGTTGCTCGATGTCATGGATAAAGTTTTACTTTTGAACAGCAAAACGCCAAGCCTGGGATTTAAACACAACAAAACAAGTTAAAGTGGAGTTATGTTAAACATAAAATCCTTAGGCCCCAAAGTGGGTGCCATGTGGTAGTGGCCGAAATGAAAGCCAAATGGCGTAACATATTTGGACTAAAAGCTCCAACTTGAAAAGTTGAGAGCAGGAGTGAAACTCCTAAACGAAGGGCTCGAGGAATGAGCACGAAGCAAGCAAGAAGTGAGTCTCTAGAGAAGGGACACAAAAGGACCAACACATGATATATGGAAGACTCGAAGACGAGTCTAAGATGGAGTTCGAGATGGACTTGAGATGGAGTCCAAGATGGAGTCAGATGGACTCGAGATGGAGTCTCGAGATGGAACCCCTGCCAAGACCAGGCCCGAGTCCAAGTCTAAGTCCGAGATTGAGATCGAGTCGAGTTCGAGTCCGAGTTCAAGTCCCGATGTTGAGTCCAAATACTAATATAGGCTGTTGGGTGAAAGCCCAAAAGCGATTGTCCCCTAGGAGCTACAAGGAGAGTATGGGGCCAACCTAGTGGAGCCAAGTTTGGCCGGGAAAGGTTAATTTGGCCCAGGAAAGGCTATACCCAAGTATTGGGGTGATGA
The DNA here is from genome assembly GCA_029282475.1 of Phrynocephalus forsythii. Classification (NCBI taxonomy): domain Eukaryota; kingdom Metazoa; phylum Chordata; class Lepidosauria; order Squamata; family Agamidae; genus Phrynocephalus; species Phrynocephalus forsythii. The sequence goes on along the minus strand of JAPFRF010000306.1, from coordinate 30,928 downwards.
GATAACCATTGGGAAGTTCAAGGCTAAAGTGAATATGAACCAACAAGCGAGGTAGCTTGGTGAAGTGTTCAAAAGTCGGCTCTAGTTCCCGGAGATCGAATGGTCAATGCTCCCAATCCAAGTATGGGTGGCATTACCTACTTGGATACCTAGCGTGGCTCAATGAAACCTCGCTCTAAGCCCACGGGAAAAACACCCAAAGGCTGTAAAAGGGATATTGGGAAGGCTATTCCCCATGTTTGTGGGCATCTAAGGATGCTGAATCTAAGATGATCACTCATGGATGGATGCCCTAGTCTTTGAGAGACAAGACTGTGATGTAGGTGGTGTTGGACCACGGTGTCACCAAGGTGAATGGGTATGGCCTTAGAGTAATGGGTTGATATGTCAATGATACCTTGGGGTGTTGATCATGGGATCGGGGGGACGCGGGCACTTGGACCTAGTGCAATGGTTGGAGTGGCATGAATGCCATTCTCCTGGCTAGCAAGCCCCACATCCTAAATTGGACTTATAGAGGTTGTGAATGAGACTCCTCCAAGTGGTCGAGAGGTGTGGTTAAGTGACTAAAGTAGAATAAAAAAATTAGTCATTTACAAGTTGGAGGTAAAAATTATAAAACTTGCGCATTGATCTTTTGGCATCACAAGATAAGTTTATTGACATCCAAAGGTCCCCCTTGCATAGACATGCTGACCTGAACGTTGATATGGTAGATGGGATCATTGAGAAAATGATCTTTGATACACTTCATCCAAGCCTTATATTAGTGGTTACTATCAATAGTTTAGAATATTGTCCTCACAAGTTGTCGAGCCTTAGGATGTCTAATAAGCATGTTATCAAATTTCAGGGACTTCCTCCTCTAAATAAGATCCCAGCTATTCACAATCTAACTGTGTGATAGTAATGATCTCCATTGTTCCCCGACTTGCAAATCGAGACTAGAAACATACCATATTTATCGCTGGCCATTCTGTTTGAACAAGCTGTATATATTCAAGTTGACATACTTTGATGTAGTGCGGACAAAGTTAAATGCACTACTGCAAACGACAAAGGGGATCTCTTTGATCAAGTCACAAGGGCCTAGCCACTTGAGCGCCTCAAGTATTTGGTGAACTGCTTTTCCCTTGTTCGTATAACAATCTTTTGGAAGTGCGCCCACCATGTTGTCAGGGAAGGTCTACAACTCTTTCAGCTCCAAGTTGTACTTTAGGTTCCTATTGTGAACACTACTAGATTGCCCAACTTCATAATATTTGTGCTGGTGGTGGGCTAGTGAGGAGTAAAGTGGAGGTAGTAGTGGTGATGGTGGGGGTTGGTGGTGGTGGCGGTGGAGGTGGAGGCAATAGTGGCAGTGGTGGTAGCAATGACGATGATGGAGGTGGTGATGGTGGTGGTGGAAGTGGCAATGGTGATGGTGGAGGTGGTGATGGTGGAGGTGATGGTGGTGGAGGCGGTGGATCTCTAAGTAAATGTGTTTTCATTAATGTGCCAATGGATATATCGCTGTGATGTTGTCGGCATGTTGAATTGAACTTTTCGTGCCTTCTTGGCTCCAACAACCTTTTGTGTGGTACAATTTTTCTTTTTTGCAAGAGGAAAAAATTTTGTTAGTCAAACTAAATAAAGATAATAAGAAATTCAAATAGTCAAAGAGAAAAAAATCAAGTGGGCCCAAACCCCACCTCAAGCACTTTGGCCACCGAGGGTGGTTTAGGCCTAGGCTCAACCTCGCACTTTGGCTGCCCAAGGGGCTGAGGTTGTTTGAATAACCTTAGCCCCTTGGGCAGCAAAAGTGCCCAAAGGGCAACCCAAGCTTGACCTCGGCAACTTTGGCTGCCCGAGGCCGAGGTTATTTGAATAACCTTAGCCCCTTGGGCAGCCAAAGTGCCAAGGCTCAGCCCTGGCCGGACCTCGCACTTTGGCTGCCCGACAAGCCGAGGTTATTTGAATAACCTCAGCCCCTTGGGTAGCCAAAGTGCCGAGGTGGCTGGCCTGAGGCTCAACCTCAAAGAACTTTGGTTGAAAAAGAGGGGCTAAGGTAATTCAAATAACCTCGCCCCTTGGGTGGCCAAAGTGCTTGAGGTGGCTCGCCCTGAAGAAATAATCAAGAAAACAAGCAAAAATAAAGAAATAGAAGTGAAAGCAATCAAATCAAAACTCACCCTGGGTGGCATCTTTCCTCCCGATATCTCAATCATGCTAGATTTCTCACACTTTCACTCTCAATCTCAACTCGTGTTCATACTGCCCAATCTCCATCTCTTGCACCTCCCAAACTCGATCTCTCGCACTCATGCGCTCCACGCCTCAATCTCTCAATCTCTTGTGTGCTCAATCACTCGATCTATTGCATGCTTAATCCCTCGATCTCCTTCCCACTCAATCCTCGATCTCTTGTGCGCTCCACTTATGGTGCAATGACGGCTCCTAACCCTAACCAATCTTTCATCCCAGCTGTTCATTCCAAATAACCTAAATCTCAACCATCACAATATCTTTGGATCTTATTTTATCTTATCATTATTATTATATGTGAATTATGCTTTTTTATTTTGTATATTTTAATGATGATATAACTAGCACCTATCAACATTTCTGTTATTAGAGATATGATTTTTTTTTACAAATTATCTACAAAGGATGCATTCTCATCAATATTTTGTACATATTTTGGAATTGTTACAAGAACTTTAAAGAGTATAAATAAGGCACATTAAAATATGTTGTACTATATCCATCTATGAATGGATGAATCCTCATCCAGAAATTTATTTTGTGTTGTATTAGATCCTAAACAATAGGCACGTGCTTTAAATGTCATTGGAGCAGTAGTGTTCACAATTATGGATAAAACTTGAGTTGTACTATGAATCAAATCTGTCATTGAAGAATAAGATTTAATAAGATTTATTATCATCTACCACTTAAAATTTGACAACTTGACATATCACATATACCCACAATCAAATTAGATCTCTTGGTTTGACATGCTATAGCAAAATATCATTACTAGTATCATTATTAACTATCAAACTTCATGTGCTGAAAATCCTTCCTTGGATCTATGTGTATAACATGCATCAAATATCATAATAGATAACAGTAATATTAATATTGTCACACTTGCACATGTTAAATTTGCTATAGAATTTAAATTCATTTTGTACATTGTTGATATTTTTCTTATTACTTTATTTAAATTTCAATTGTGTTTCACTATAGATTTTTACAAGTAGCATAAAGAGAGAAAACTCTAAAATCTATTAAGAAGGATGGAGAGGTTTCTTCTTCATTTTCGAGATCACCCACCTCTTTCATTCTCTCAGAATATTATTTCTAAAAGTTTGTTATGTCAACATTTTAATCTTTTTCTTGGCTCTATTTCTTTAAAGGTTGTGATTCACAACTTGACCAAAGATAGTTGCAAACTCGGAGTTTCTTCTTTACCGGTGTAAGTAAGGTGGATAACAATAGGATTTACAGAATTCTAAGTTAAAGGAGATTCAAATTTTGGATCTTTCAGTCAAAGTGCCCAAATGTGCTCTAGCTAAAGTGAATGTGAAGCAGAGTTAGTCATTATTCTCTCATCCTCTTTTAGTTCAAGTGGAGAAGTCATGTTAGTGTCACGCAATTCACTTGACGTGCACTTGTTTTTGTATAGGCTTGTGAGCTGTAATTTCTATCCTTCTACAACAATATTTTCTTCGAGCTACCACCTCTTGTCAACAACACATGATTCCAAATGGAAGGGGATATAAACTAAATAGTATATCCACAATTGGTGCAATATCAAGACCACACATTTTCAACATTTTGAAGGCACAATGTTTACTTGCCAAATGAAAAGAATCTTTGCATAGGATAAATAAACCTCCTTAAATGGAATGATCTAAAAAGAAACAGCTTGAATTAGGCTATAAAATCTCAAATTCACAAATATTAGGACTAACAACATATATTTGACTAAGACGTACACCATCTATAAGTATATATTTCTTGGCTCACCTTTTAATAGGACAATGTACTCAACAATTTTGAATGCTAAGAAATTGAGTAAATTTTTGTTCAATTGATAAACTTGCCTATACTAGTACCCATTGTGGGAATCACCAATGTAAAATTCTATGAGGCTAAAGGTGTTAATTCTATTCTCATTGAGCTTAATAAATGGCACTATACATGTCCCAGAAATACAAGAACTATGAGAAGCCTTGCTGATACTAGTGTTCAATTTTCGGAGATCAACACGGTATTACTTTTTATCTTGATGTGGGTCAAAAGTGATGCCCATGCTATTTTAGTGCCTCTCCTTGTCAAAGAATCTAAGATGCACTGGTTCTAGCATAAAAAATATGGAAGTAGAAATGTCTCATACACTTTAGGATTGCTTGCTAATCCTCTATCCCACCTCTTATATCTTTCATGTATCCTGGCAAAACAAGTAGCAAAGTTCTTTGCATTGCAAGCTATGCTACACTTTCTTGTGTTTGCTACTAAAGCTAGCAATAAGGAGAAACTTTAAAAAAGATGTATAAGTGGAGAACTTTTGTTCCACAATAGTAAGGGTAATGTTGCCTTCAGAAGTGCCAACTTTTTCCACTTTAACTCTCCTGGAGGGAGGTGAGTATTATTTTTCCTTCTCTTGTTCAAGTGCTGGTGTTCTCTTCATGAGAGTTGATTTTAGTTTTTATTATTTGTTTAAACAATGTTCAAAGTTTTTAGAAAACTATTTGAATTAGGATGAGGGAATTGTTATCTAATTATGCTAAAAATGCATAAAAGATGTTATTAACTAACTAAACTTTATAAACTATAACCTAAATATGAAGATGGCCTTCTTTATTTTGTAAAGACAAATTCTGATGATCATTTACATCTGGTGGTGCCTTCCATATTAATTCCACAATTTCTCCATGGTTACCATGATTCTCCTTTAGAAGTGGCATATGGAACATTATCAGGTAACCTCTCGTCTGAAAATCCACAGATGCTAGAAGAATAGGCTCGTCAAAAACATGAGAAGAGAGTGAAGAATGAAGAGGAGCTCGAAGAAATAGCATCAGCATCACCATAGAACCCCAAGTGATTACACGGAGAGAATAATAGGAGACCTTTTATTATAAAAAGGAGCTCATAGCAATGCTTATATTAATAAAAACAAGCTCATTATGAATGGAGCTCATATTAATAAATATTTATATTGTTGTGATAACATTTATGAAATTGTTGGCGTATTTGAATAATTTTTCAATAGTAGAACAAGGAGTTATTATAATCTTTCTAATGTTATGGCACAATATATATTTCCAGTGTTTAGCAAAATAAAATTTTGTGGAATTTCACTAAAGAGTAAAGAGATCACAAGAAAATTTGTTATCTATGAAAAGCCTTAATTGATACTACTCTTCAATTTTGGAGATCAACACAGTATTACTTTTTATTTTGATGTGGTCAAGGTGATTCCATAGTACCTATTTACAAGTTTGATGCTATTTTAATGCCTCTCCTTGTCAAAGAATCTAAGATGCACTGGTTCTAGCATAAAAAATATGGAAGTAGAAATGTCGCATACACTTTGGGATTGCTTGCTGATCCTCTCTCCCACCTCTTATTGGTTATGGACAAGATCAGGCTTTTTCACATTAAAGCCTTCCTTTCTTAATAATGTTATGAAAGATCAGTAGTCCAGTGGTGCCTTGGTTCGAGCTATGCAAAAGAATATTTGTGATAGTTACTCATTTTATGCCCTAGATAACAATTGAAAGTTCGTGGCATTTGGTGCGGTGACAACTGGGACGCTTCCAGATAGAACAGAAAGGGTAGTTCTGCACCATCAAGCTCCTGCTGCTCTCACTAGCAATAATCAAGAGGTACGAGAGATTTAGTTCTCCTGTGGCAGATCAATGCATCCTAGGAACTGTAATCACCCCTGGCGCTTGTCAAGTCTCTGGTCTCCTTCGCAGTAAACATCTTTGATGCGTCTCAAGAATCGGGAGTGATTTTTGGGTGCTAAAATCGGGAGGAGTATCAAGCTCGGGCAGGACGGCAGTCTCTCCGAGAAAAAGCGGGCTTGTTTGATTCCCAAACCCACCAGGCACATGGAGAACTTCGTCCACTTGAGCTGCCTGAGGATGGAATTGCCTGTTCGTGACAGGAATGGATGGTGAATGTGTGGCGTCGATGCTCCAAGCACAGCCCTGAACCTGGAAAAGATCACACCGAAAGCTTACAAAGTCTACTTCTCTGGAAGTTCATACCTCCCAACCTTGGTCCCTGAAAACGTATCCCGCCGCCAGGGCGCCAAACACAAGGTCAGCGTCGAGAAAGCTACACTGCGAGGAGGAGGAGCGACAGGAGGAGCGCCTGCGATCGATCAAGGTGTCTTGTCAATGGAATCAGACGAGACAGAGAATCAGCTGCCAGGGCTGGAGCCGCCGCTGCGCCGATAGGCCAGGAAATGGATTATCACAGCCGCCGCAGTCTCCAGCTTGCCCACGTCAATCTGCGCAACTCCAGCGTCGCGATGCCAGAGCATCCGCATTGATGATCGACGATGATTCAGTATTTGGTATTTACAAATATCGGGAAGAGAATCGAACCCGAAACGTTTGTTTTGGGAGACCGATGTCCTAAATGACTGGTCTAAGCTGTTTTTGTGAGCCGGCGAACCAGAATAATGGCTCCTTATTTAGCAAAATTTTTGCATAAAAGTCCTTGTTGAGTGGACCCTTCGGCATCGAACCCGGTCTTCTACAACGGTTTACCTCTACACTTACCTGATAGCCATCATCTCGGCAACCGGGTTCCCGTATTAAAAAAATCATACCATGTACTTGAACCATATGACAGGGGTCTTTGCGAAATCCATGGCGTTTTTGTTAGATCGCCCACCAGACGAGATTATCCCCCGCATTCGTGCTGCTCGGCGTTTCGTCCTTGGCAAAGCCCCCTCTTGGGTTGTGAATCGATCATCGTGGTAATGGATCGTCAAGAGTTATGGCCTGGGTTGCAATAGAAACTCGCAGAGCAATCTCCACAGCCGCAGGAGCTTTGCGATCTTCTGCTGGTGTGAATCTCATCAGTCCCAAAACTCCACGTTTCGGCAATCCAACGAAACCTGTAGCGTGTGGCCATTCAAACGAACATACCTCGGTATCATCCTCGCCTGCCTCGATGCCTGGAGAGTAACAGTCCCAGGAAGAACCATCATTTGCCCGAAACGAAATCACGATGGATCCTTGCATTCCCGCTGCCAGCCAAGTACCAGCTTGTGTAGAACTGAGCCCGAGCCGGAGACCAATCCACCGGGGCTGTCCAAGTGATGCCGAGATCAAGCTCGCTGTGTGTGCCAGCAAAAGAGAGCCTGAGGAGGACGCGAACACCCGACTTGGAGCAGGGCTGAGACTGAAAACACGACTGTCCATGAAGTTGATGCCTGTTTCTTCGCTGAGATCTCCAGCCAAGTGCTTCGCCAAGCTCTCCTCCAGCTCCAGATAGACACTAGAGTGGTCCAGTCTGTAGTTGCAAGCGGGCTTGGCGGCGAGCTGCGCGATCGGATCGCCCACGCCCCAGCGCTCGTTGTTCCATCGCCCTTGCCATTTCTTTGATTCAGAAACTTCCGGACCTGTTTCGTTCTCCCTCCTCCTGTCCGCTTTGCCTGGCCTCGACGAGAAACCACGGGCCAAGCGATTCTTTCATCATCGTTTCGGGGGGAGTGGAGCTCACGCATTTCCAGAGGTGGACGTCGACGTCCAGCCAACGACGCGGGCTGCGCGATCGGATCGCCCACGCCCCAGCGCCTGTTGAGGACTTACGAGCTGGAAGATCGACAAAAGAAAGGGCAAAAGGAGGGGAGATAGGGTTCGATTTTACCTCTCAAAAGCCTCGACCACTGAGAAACGTACTTGGAGTAAGAGTTCGCACCCTTGGAGGCATGGAGGGCAATGAGATCACTCTTCCTGAAGGCCATGGGTGTTTGCACTGTGCTGGGAGATTCTCTCCAAGGGCAAGTAAATCTGTGCTTGAATTCTTTCTAGTAGTTGAGTTTATATATATGGAAAGTGTGGGCTCATTGAGATGCATTTGATTGAGCAGGATGAAACACGATGATCACTGTCTATGTGTCATGAGTGTGGTAAGCAAGCAATCCACCTCTATGCATACTTGTGTCTGGAAGGGTTCTTATTAGTTGAGCAATAGTCTTGAAGTGCAATTATGTTTTAGTGGAGTTTTGAGCCTTGGACGATTGTCATTTAGCACATATACTTGGCATGAAAGTTGCAATATACATTTCTGATAGAGACAAATGCAGGCCTAAGATAAAAAAAGATCACCTTCTCATGGCTTTAGATGCTTGTTTTTCTCTTGAAGTTCTTTGAACTGATAATCACATTCATAAAGTTGTAGTCAGTTATGGGTTGGATTTTTTTCTCTTTAAGTGGAAAATTTATGGAAAAATGCAGGGATGCATACAATGTGTTTGCTATAAAATAAAGGTGATCATTTGAATTGTCATGGTTACTGGACATGCTCAATGTGAACATTATTTACAGCAAGGTGAAGGAAAAAAAAGGAATGAATTGCATAGTCTATGCAAAAATTTCATAATGAATTGATTCAAGTCTTTTAATCATAAAAGAGATCAGAACCTTTTTGGTAAAATTGATAGTAGCCTGAAAAGATATTACTAAATAATAAGAAAATTTATTATAACTAGGAATGCCCTTAGTGAAGTTAAATTTTGCTTACCATTCTCATATATTTAAAACCAAAGAGCCCATTAGCAAGTTTACAATGCCTAACACTAAATGCAATGTGATTTTAGCCCTCTTAACACACATTTTTTCTGTTTTTTTCAAAGTGATTCTATTTCTTTTTCTATATGGGGTAATTTATCTTTTAGCTATTGGGCAGGAATATTGCACACTTTTGTGGCTTTGACATTTTAATATGTTAGGATGTATTATAAAGATTTATTAAATTTAGCATCAAATAGAACAAATAATAATTCTCATTGTACCCCTCTAGAAACTAGGTAGTTGTAAGTAATCAAAGATAAAAAATTACATTATATATTGAGAATTACATGACAAAGAATTACATCATATGTTGAGAATTACATGACAGAGAATTACACTACATGTTAAAATTGACATTTAGTAAATTTAATTTGCTTTTAATTAGTTCAACATAAATGGTAGGGTGTCAAAAAGAGCAAAAGCTCTTGGGAAAGTTATAACAAACTTCCATTAACGAGCATGAACTTATAAGGAAGTATAGTAAATTATAAATAATTAAAAAGAACAAATTGAGAGACAATCTATAATTCAAATATAGAGGAAATAACAAAAGTATACCTTTTTTCCAATTAGTTTGGGATACTTAGGGGTTAAAACGTCTTAGGTTTGAGTATTGGGATATTTGGGGTTAAGTCTTTTTACGTTTGAGTAATACTTTTAAATGGGTGGCCTCTCAAAAAGTCTAAATTCAAGAAATGGTATATTTCTCACTCATCTATATAGCATGATTTTAAATTTAGTTCTCTTAAATATATTGAGTATAACAATTTTAGATCTGATTCTCTTAAATACATTGACCATGACACAATTGAGAAATGAGACTATGGTTATTTCCTCCCTACTACATTAGCACAAAATTGTTTTTCTTTTTATAAAGCTTTGTGATTTTTCTTCAATTTATCAATACTCTAGATTTTAGATGTGATTACAGACACTTCACCAAACTACCCCTTTGTCAGTTTGTATTCACTCTAGCCTTAGACTTTCTGGGGTCTAACTCCCACACTCTCCCTACTATACTTTGGAACCCCGCCCCCCTCCCCCCTCCTCCTGTGGGACAATTGCTTGGGCTTTCACCCAACTTGTATTAGTATTGGATTGAACCTCGGTTTGAACTTGGACTCAAACAGGACTCGAACTCGGTCTCGGTCTTGACTCGGACTTGGACTCGGTCTCAATCTTAGTTCCATCTCTCCATCTTAGGTCTATTTTGGACTCTATCTTGGACTCTGTGTCGGGTCCTTTATATGTCATGTGTTAGTCCTCTTTTGTCCTTTTTCTAGAGACTCACTTACTGCTACTTCTTGTGCTTGTTCCTCGAGCCCTTTGTTGGGAGTTCTCCTCCGCTCTCAACTTCTCAAGTCGAAGCTTTTAATCCAAACATGTTATGCTTTGTTTGGCTTTATTTCATTACCTACATTGCACAGACCTTGCAACTCCACTTTGGGGTCAAGGTATTTGTGTCTATTAAACTCCACTTTAACCATCTTGTTTTGTCATGTTTAAATGTAGGCCATTGGGCAGTTTGTTGTTCAAAAGTAAACCTGTATCCATGATATCGAAATTTACCGATTTTTTAGGATGACATCCACCAACATTATGATGATGATCTTGCAAAATTTGTTTCCACTCACGCACTCGAAATGAAGGTACAACTATAGTGTTAAACCCAAAAACAGAATGCTCGTTATGTGGTGCAAACATAATATCATTCCTTTCATTTTAAAAGGGCTTCTTTTTATTGTTTTGGTTTTAGCCTTTGGTGAAGATCAAGAAAGATGCTTACGAATTTGCATATCCGAACAAGATTTGGGAAGAGTTCTTTTGAGTTCATACAAATTGAGCACAAAATTCAGCATGCAAAGTCTTCCAAAGTTGAAAAACTAGTATGCATTGCAAACAATCGTAGGCCTAAGGAGTGGTTAGAGACTATAGCTGAAATTTCTTCTGATAAATGTAAGTTTCTTATCACATTCATTTTTCTCAATTATGCATATGTTACTTTTGCAGTGGAACAAAACTTTAGATGATATGATTTTACAATATTGGTCAAATTGAAACTTCCATATAAAAATAGATAGAGACTCAAGTTCCTTAATGTTTACTTGATGAATAGAGAAAAAAAAGACTACTGGAACTATTTGAGAACATGATGAGAATAATTGTTTACATCATGCAAATTATAAGTGAAGGTGAGAAGTTCTTGGGTCTTCCATTAGTGACAATCTAGATGGCATTCATGTCTTTTGACACTCTCATCAACACATCATTGGAAAGGATCAAAGAAGGGTGGTTGCCAAAGAAGGTTACAAGCACAACAACTTGTGATTGCTAACATGGTCAGCCTTATTTCATGCACTGTAGCTTACTGGTATAATATGATTTCTGAGACTTTTTTTAAATATATATTGTTTACAAGTATCATTGATATAGAGGCATGTCATTTGAGGCACCGTTTGCATCTCGACTTGTTGCAAACTCGGGTGTAAGGAATGGAAGAATGTATCCAACTCTGTTTGCGAGAGTCCGATGGCATGGAAGATAGAATGCCCTGGGAGTTGGAAACTCATAAGGAAGGAGATTTTCAGTGATCTTGGAGGAAGTTTTATTTATAGGGTCGTCCAACCCATCTTTATACTTTTTGGTCATGCCCACGGATGGCATCACTTTGGTTTATGACACCTTCATTACACTCCTTTGCAATCACGTAACTGAATGGACTTAAAGAGCTATAGATCACCAAGCTTGGGAACCTGACACCTTTCCTCCAGTCGAGCCAAGTCCTTCCATGTCAATTACAATTGTTTCTCTTTTTAACTAATCAATAATGTTAATTAAAGAACTTTTTTATACTATGAACTCAAACCTCAAACTTCCTAAACAGGTTATTTAACCTAATACTATTTAAACTATAGATGTTTGAATCACAAATATTGCTAATTAACATTTTCAAGTCCTCCACTACAGCCAAATCATTCCTCGTGAGAAGCGTGAATATCAATCCTACATAAAGATATCTCAGTGTGTTGAAACTTAACATCCGGGCAATATCAATGCCAAAGCATCACTTCAATGCCATTAACACTAAATCAAAGCTAGTTGGATGGGATGACCACGCGTATCACTTAAGGCTACCATTTACGCTTGGACAAGGGGGTAAAGTTAAGAATCCGTTTGGGAACCTGAAGGAATCCCCCAAAAATATTGAGGTACAAATGCACATAATCAAGGAAGATTCACACATCAAGACTTAATAGTCTAACACCATGGACTAAATACAACAAAATAGATATCAATGGCCCATAGCTAGAATATGCAAAAATGGAAAAACCAAGTAGAGTAACCACTCTGATCCTTTACAACACCATGGTGTAACCAACCAAATCTGTCCCAAAATCCCTATTGTGGAAAGGAAGAGGAGTAGTCCTTGCTTTGGCTACACATATTCACTAGTCACAAAGCAATTAACAAGTCCTTTTATCTTGCCTTTTTGGTGGTTTTATCATGGGCCTTAATCCAAAGGGCAATATTGGCAACATGGCCAAATAGAAAGGTACAGGTATCCGGACTTTGGTATTGACTTACTTATAATCCCAACACTTAGTTATCCTAAAGATGCTAAGACCACGAGATGGACTCGGGATGCCCATCACTCCTCCTTGCCAAGGCTCCATTTTGAGCTTTGGGACTTTGTTGGGTGGTGTTCTCCCCGCTGCACTAATAGAAGATGGCCTTAGCGTAACAAGTCCCTATGTCGATTCGCTTACAGTGTCGAACATATCCTCCTTATCTACTGCTGGACATCAATTTGCCCATCTCTCGGGGATGCCATTCCTGAGCTTTTCAAGTCACTAATGATGGCCTTTGCAAATCTTTTCCAAAATCCATTAGTGAATTTTAAATCTCAATCACTGATGATGTCCTTCAGTAGACAAAATAAGGATTGAAAATTTCTCCAAATACATCTACAGCCAATATCAAATCATGACAGTCTTCAAAAGACAATCAATTACACTAGTTTTTTCTTAATCAATTATTTCTAAACCTCCCTTTTGCCTTTATTTCATTAATATTTGAAGGAAGTCCATAAAAATGATGCTTCCAAAAATGACAAGGAATAATGATCAGGTGATAAAACCCCTTGTTTCCTTTAAAGGCAGCTTTACTCTATAACCATTCTCATTATTTATACTGGAGGATAATTATACTTTACAATAAAAATTACATAATCAACTCCCTACATTCTTGTCAAAATGACCAGATTTGGACATTCAAAACTAGAACAATAAAAAGCTCCATCAGATAAGATCCATCCTAAGTTTGAAACTAAGTTTGAGATTTGAGATCCATCCACTAGAATTTACGGATTTCCATTTGTTAGAAGCCACCAGCCCAGTATCCTCAAACATAAGCAGACTCAACCAACAAATATCCCAATACTTAAATAATAAGAACCATGTTTTAACCCCCACATCCCAAACTAATTTGAAAAAAAAAGGGTAGCACATTTGATTTTCGGGGATGATGCTCATAGTTTGTCTCTCAATTTGTTCTTTTTAATATTATAATTTACTATTCAACTCTTGCAAGTTCATGCTCATAAATGAAGTTTATGAAAACTGTCAACACCATAAGAGCTTTGCTCTTTTGACACCTTGCCATTTCCATGAACTTAATTAAAAGAAATTAAATAACTCTTGCTCATAACATGTAATAGCATCTCTTATGTAATTAAAATATGATGTAATGACTATAATGTAATAGGTTATCTTTGATCCATAAGAACTCCTAGTTTCCAGTGCATAACCAATCACATTATTATATCACCTGATGCTTTTGATAAATATTTATAATACATCCAACATATTAAATGTCAAGTGTGCAATATTCCTGGACTTTGCTCAAAGATTGTTCACTTATAGAAAAGAAATATCATCTTGCAAAACTTCTTCCACTCAAATCACATTCATTTAATGTTAACCATGTCAACTTGCTAATGGGCTCCAAATATATGAAACTTCCCAACTTGGAATAGGTTAAGTCCCTTACCCTAACATGCCTTAATATACCCTTGAGCCTCCCTTTGACCGACGTTGACCACGTAGTCAAAGCTGGCGCCTAACAATTCTTCCCCCCAACAAAGTCCTTGTCCCAAGGACGAGTTGTACTGGTGATCACCCTTTCTCGGGGAACCCTGCTCAAGCTCTTGGTCCATCTTCCACAGCCGTATACATCAAGGAGGCATTGGGCCCATCACTCCGATATAGTACACCTTTCAACTGGCTGACATAAAATACCGGATGAATTTTCACCCCAAGCTGGCAGCCACACCCAATAAGCCGCTTTACCAATGCGCTCCAGCACTTCATATGGACCAGCATATCGATGGGAAAGTTTATCACTCTTCCCTATCCGTAAAGGCACCAAGGTGTTCCACCGCTCACTTGACGGAAAGATCACTCACACAAAGACGAGATCACCCACCTTATATTCCCGGAATTGGCGATGCTCATTGGCAAACTTCTCCACTCTATCTTGAGCTGCTTGCAAATTCCGTTTGCACACCACCAGAATCTCATCAAGTTCTATGGCTAGATCAGTTGCCTTAGAATCAAGCTTATCTTGAACGTCCTTACTCAAATGCAATCCCAACTCCACCATTGTTCGAGGATGCCTTCCAAACATGGCAAAGTAAGGACTTAGCTTGGTTCCACTTGTGTTGGCTATTGTTGTAAGCAAATTGCACCAACAGAAGATATAGATCCCACTGTCCTTGCCTTTGACCAATGCTACAACGTAGCATATCCTCCACCACCTGATTCACATGCTCGGTTTGCCCATCCGTCTGAGGATGATCTCCACTCGAGAGTTTCAAAGTCACTTGCATAGCCTTTGCAAAAATTTTCCAAAATCCACTGGTGAACTTTGAATCTCGATCACTAATGATGTCCTCCACTCAAACCAAAATCAGGAAAAACCTTCTCCAAGTAAACCACAGCCAAGTCTGAGGCAGTGATAGTCTTCCAAAGAGCCAACAACCGCACATACTTTGTCAACCGATCCACTATGACCCATACTTGCTCCTTTTGCCTCTGTGTTCGTGGCAAACAAGTGATGAAGTCCATAGAGATACTACACCAACGGCTCTAGGAATAGGTAAAGGTTGCAAAAGTCCCCCAGCTTCTCCCATGGCACCTTAACCCGCTGACAAAGCTCACATGATTTACAATACTTGAGGATATCAGCCTTCATATTCCTCCAATAAAAATTGCACTTAATCAACTCATACGTCTTCTTCCCCCAAAATGACCGGCCTCTGGACAATCATGATAGTGGAATAAAACTTGAGTAATTAACGCATCCACCCATGGCAAATATACACGGCCATTGTAGTAGAGAATCCCATCCACCAATGAGAAAGGGCTTCCATCTGGTCTCGCAAAGAGGCCACCTCAACATCCTGAGCCTAAGCATGCTCAACCAACTGCCCAAACTCGCTGACCACCTTACTCAAATGATGACAAAATTGTGTTTGTAACATCGTCACATGACAAACACGAGATAAAGCATCCGCCACCACATTTGATTTTCCCCCGATGATGCTCAATAGGAAACTCCCCAAACTCCATGAGTTTGACCATCCAACGAGCTTGCCTAGTGTTCAACTCCTTCTGTGTGAAAAGATACACAAGTGGTTTGTGATCTGTCAACACCACAAACACTGCACCATAAAGATAGTGCCACCACGTCCGCAAAGCATGAACAATAGAGAGTAACTCTTGCTCATATGTGGAATAGCGTTGCTCATGGAATTCAAAGTTTGACTCTCATATGCAATAGGCTGTCCTCTTGCATGAGAACTCCTCCCAATGCATAACCACTCGCATCGCATGTCACCTCGTAAGGTTTTGATGGATCAGCAATGCAAAGCACTGAGTCTCGCTCAACAATCGTTTCAATGCCACAAAACTCTCCTCTTGTGGCTTCTTCCACTTGAATGGCACATTCTTGCGTAACAACCATGTCAAAGGAATAGCCACCTCTGCAAACTTATGCTGGAAACGTCAGTAGTAACTAGCCATACCAAGAAAATTGCGCAACTCAGCCACTTGTAGTTGGTGTAGGCCAATTTTCCACCACAGCCACCTTCCTTGGATCCGTCTTGACACCCTTAGATGTCACAATATGGCCTAGATATTCCACCTCCGACTTTGCAAACTCACATTTGCTCTTCTTCGCATAAAGTTTGCTTGTCTCAAGTAACAAAAGAACCTTGCGCAAATGCACCTTATGCTCCTCCATATTCTTGCTAAAAACAAGAATATCATCCAAGAAAATCTCCACAAACTCATGAAGATAATGCCCAAATACCTCCATCATCAACCGAGTAAATGTGGCTGGTGCATTCGTCAAACCAAATGGCATAACTGTAAACTCAAAATGTCCAAAGCTTGTGTTGAATGCCGTCTTGGAGATAGATGCATCATCCATTGCAATCTGATGATATCCACTCCTCAGATCAATCTTGGTAAACACTCGTGCTTCACCAAGCTTGTCTAGATATCATCCAAAGAAGATTGGAAAAATGCCATACTAAAGCTTTGTTCTTGTTCCCACATAATGCCTTGGTGTCCAAGTCACACAATGAACAACCCACTATAATTCTGGATCAAAGAACTTCTATTTTGACCCTTTGCATCCGAAATATGTAGCAAAGAGCATCAACAAGTGATGGTTTTGAACCCATCCTCCAAACCACACATCATTAATACGATTCTCGAGGTAGCTAAAAACACTTTGGCGAGACTTGTGCTTGTCATTATCAAGATCCACCTTCATCAATAAACTTTGCCAAACTCTTTGTAGAATGAGAATTCCATATAATGGATATGCATGATCAAAGTTGAAAGCCATCAATGAAGTAGGACTTGTTTTGATCTTTGGACACTTTCAGCCCACGACAATCAAGCATCGAAACTTCTCAATATAGTCCCCAAGCGTCATTTTCCACCGTGGAAATGGAAGAACTCCTTGTGCTGCTTATTCTTTACAAGCCATTCTCCACAACAAACTTTTCCAAAACAACTTTTAGCATGGAAAGCAACCTCAAACTCATTTAATAAAATTTGATGAAAGGTTTCTTATTGCAACACGAGAATTTAAACAATTCCACCATATCTTTGATTGTTTCATCAGTATCACCGCAAAACCATTGAATAGCCACCTTGCCATCCTACCAAATAGTTGAGTCTAGCAATCAAAAAATGATTTCACATTCTAGATTCCTCCGATTGGAATGGTCACCACCATCATCACCATATGGAAAAGGTTGAATCTTGAGTTAATCTACTAAAGAAGGCTTACTATGGAGCCTAGATTGGCCATATAAATCCTGAGAAAATGCCTTCAACACGCCCACGCATGGTATCCATCATGCCATGCATCTTGTCTTGCATCTTTTGCTGATTTTGATTAAGGGCTTTATTTTTTATCATGAACCCACATCTTGAATGGTCCAAATCTCCGTGCAGCTCCACCATCGCCTTACGAAGCACCACCATTGACAATAGGATTCCAGCATTCAGTTTGGTCAGCCATCACAACCAACTCACTCTAATACCAATGTTATGATCCCATTACTCACCGGCAAAAAAGATAGAGATCTAGATGCCTAGACTATGCTAGCACCACCTCTTGAGGTTCCTCACCACCCAACCACCCCACCAAGCTACCTCTATTCAAACTCAATTGCACTTAGCCCTAAAAGTAACACTTCTTTCAGGGTAGCTCTAGGCAAAGTCCCTTATTGAGGTCTAGGCCTTAATATACCCTTTCACTAGTTTGTATTGGCTTACCAAATGAAATGGTTTTTGGCTCAAACCTCAACAAATCAGCTATTAGAAAAGCCTAAAATAATTTGTGAAAAGTTCCATCCTAAAAGAAAGAATGACTTTCAGTTTATGAATATAAACTTTCAAGACTCATAAACTTTCAAGACTCAAATGTTCCCAACAAATTCTGAAGGCTAGTATTTAAGCTTTGAACATCCCACATAAAGACATCCATAAATCAAAAGTCCAAGTTCCAGGCTTAATCTTGTAAACAACATCTTTAGAAAACTTGGAACCAATCCTCTGGTGGTTTGTCCTGCACAACGTACTTCTTCAATCGCCATGCTCAAAAGTCGCCTTCTTCCAGTGTACATGGAAGTAATCGCTTGAAATCCAGCCTGCTGATATCTATAAACCGTTGGAGAAAGGCTGGCTATAACCCTTTTCAAATTGTCAAAGCCAGGTAAGCTATAAATTTCGGAACATCATTTAAGGAAAATTCATCATTAAATAACAATAGTCTTTCCCGAACCTCAATGCATACTCGTGCCGGTGCCCAATGTTTGACAAGCAGCTCTTCAAGAAAAAGGTATTAACGACTTCAGAGCCAGTAACACATGGGGTTCAAAAATCACAATGCCCTTTCGTAGGACTGAGTTCAGACTTTATTTCCAATCGACCTTTCATACAATGGAACAGCGTTTGAGCATCAACCACCAATTGACAACCACCCCCTCCTTCCAACCAATGTCATCTGCAAGATTCCTTAAACCTCCGACAAAGCTGATCCGGTGGCAGTTGCTGATCCACTGGAACACAATCGATCAAGGCTTAAACCGCAGCATTAAGACATCATCAACTCAACCGGGTACTCAACTGGAAAAAGCCCAATCACGAGGATGAAGCCCCTGGTTTCAGCGCTTTCAGCAACTTCAAATATTTCAGCCGGACAAGAATCAAAATCCCGACACCATTTTTAAAAACACCACTGCATGATTCGGATCAAGATCGTGTTCACCTGCGGGCAACCGTTGAGTCTCCATCCAGCTGGCAACCCTGTCTACATCATCCGATCCTCCTCCAAATCCAAATCCATCGGACGCTTACCCGTGAGAAACAAGGTGAATCTACTGCAGGCACTTGTTCGATCAACATTCTCGTTTTAATCCTGAATCATGTTTAAAAGGATCTACTAATGTGTACGCTATTTGATGTTCTGACAACCTCTGCGCAGACCGATTGTCGACCTCGGACAAGTCCATCTCCTACGCCATTGATATGCTAACATTATTCCTATGGCAAAAGTCACTAAGCAAATGTGCCTCACCACGAGTGTCACAAACTTGGAAATTTCGCACTTATAACCCGACTCGTCAAGTGGCCAACCGAGATATGAACTGCGATTTCGTGGAGATGGAAGTATCACACACCTGTACCATTCTGTTAACTGGTTGTTTTTGTTTCTGTTTCAAAAAGAAATGAGCCTGAGCAACATAGCCAACATAGTGTTACTCATTTCTATTACTAAATGTAGCTGGCCCAATAAGATTAATAAGGTCCATTTAATCAATTACCAAAAGATCGGGAATACCAACAATCCAACAGTGAGAGCCATATGGCACTTCATCAAACCAAAAGCCTGACGACTTTGGGATCAAACAACCCACAGATGCTATTCTAGCCAAATGTGTCCAAGCATAATAACTGGAAACCCAAATTTCAGTTGGGTAAACAACTAAAGAACAAAGAAAATTCTACCATTACCAATGAGGAGGAGTTTTGGAGCATCTTCCTGACTCCCGCAGTGCTCTTTCTCCTTCCATAGCTGAAGGGACAAGAGCATCCGTCAATATGAAATAGACCACAAGCATCTTGATTGCCACTCTGGAGCCCAAACAAGAGTTTAGTGTTATTTCAGCGATACCGGTTTTAATGGGATATAGGTATTCCACCATCAGCATGGTATGGAATTTAGGTTTAGACCAAACCAAAACAAAAACAAACATGCAAACCTAAATTATATCAAGTGTTAGCCGTTTGCAAAGATGGTCTTCATCCGACGGCCCGTGACTAACAAGAGTTGACAAAAGAGAAAATTCTTTATAAAGTCATTGGAATTAGCAAGGACAAAAAAACTTATGGAATGGTGCTAAAGTGCATTGACATGTCTCCCATTGGTAAAACTTTACATTCTATAGATATGCCCGTGTTAGTGTAAAGAACCAACTCAGCAAGTAAAGTTGAGGACAGGATAGAAATGTAAGTATGAGAAATGACAACATCTTCATCGGATGCGACCAGTCCCTCGGTAAAGTCTGGATTAGAAAACCTTTTATGAGTCTTAAAGCATCATAAGTATCCAGCTTAGTCTTGTCAAGCCACCCCACCAGAGCTGAAAACTCTTTTCAGGAAGATCATTTGCAAGATTGGGTCCTAGATCGGAGTCGGGCTCGAAACACTCCAGCTCCATCCAAACTTAGTCTCCAAGATCGGAGCACCTGCGCCCTTAAACAAGGACTTGAACAAGTCTCAGTAAAGGGATAAAGTATAGTAGGGATATAGAGAACCAGTTTTGAAAGGTATAACTAAGGATGAATCACGTTGATGGATAAAGAATCAAGTGGGTGTTTACATGTTAGTTACTAACAACCGTGATGCCATGGAGAGTCCTAAAAACCGACATGTCTATACCACCCGACAAATATTAACGCAATTGCATCAGTTTGCAAAATTGCACTTTGTGTTAGTGCTAAACCACATCAAGTCTTGGCTTCAAGGTTCCCAAAGCAGCAATTTTGGTCATCTCGGATTCAATCACCTTGCCACCAAGTGTAAACAAGTTCAAAGCCTTCCCCTTTCCCTCTCAACTAATCCCTTCCTGCCTGGTCATCAGTTTGGTCTTTAAGCTAAGTGCCCACCTTGCATGAGAACTAGTTTATCCCTCCTAACTTCCTCACCCTTGGCTTTCAACCTTGGTTTCTACACCAGCAATCGAGACTTTCAAAGTTTCCGCATGAAAAGTCTTACGGTCATCAAATGGACTTGCTAAGCAAAATTACGCTCAGTCACTACCCTGCAATAGTTGCTCCTTTTGCTAACTTGGGTGCTCTTGGGCCATGGGAACAAACGTGGAGTAAGTTGCCATGCATGAAAGATTTGCCACCCACACAGAGGACTTGGTGATCGAGTCCAAGACCGACTCTAGGACCGAGTTCGAGATAGAGTCCGAATCGAGTCCGAGACCGACTGGGGACCGAGTTCGAGTCCGAGTTCGAGACCGAGTTCGAGACGGAGTCCGAGATCCGAAATCGGGTCCGAGACCGAGTCCGAGGTCGAGTCCGAGGTCGGGTCCGAGATCGGGTCCGAGATCGAGTCCGAGATCGAGTCCGAGACCGAATCCGAAGTCGGATCCGAAATCGGGTCCGAGATCGAGCCAGAGACTAAGTCCAAATACTAATACGGGTCAAGGGGTGAAAGCCCAAAGCGTGCGTCTCCCGGGGGGGGGGCTGCAGGGGTTCCAAAAAGTATAGTAGGGATAGTGAGGTCCAGGAACCAGTTTTGAAGGGACTCTCCAGTGGGGCTTCCAAACCGACTTGAGGTTGAGACTGGGACCGAGGGGCCTTGGGTGGGAGTGAGCATGGACTTGGCTGGTGCCGGAGGGGCCATCCAAGGAAGTGCTCAAGAGCAGCTCCCACTCCCGAAAGGGAAACCGATTGCGGTGCTCCCGGCTCATGTGGAGTGGTGCCCCACTTGAGTACCATGCGGCTCATTGGTCCTCGCCCTTCCTAGGGGCTTGGGCCTTCCTTCGGGATGGAAGTGGGGGGTAGAGGTACCCATACCGGGCCGCTAGGCCACGGTGTTTCGCCCCCCGCATCCCCCGAAGCAAGTGTTGCACTCAAGACTTGGGATTTAGAGGGTCCCATGATCAAGTCTTGTGGTACCAAGGGATGTTAGGAACCTGGAAGCTTGGTGTGCTTGGCTGCTTGTGCTTGCGGGGAGTGTAGCCGAACCTTAAGTCCAGTCTAACCCGGGGGGGGATTGGGAGAGATTTGGGAATCCGTGGATGGATGGCTAACACTCCGTTGCTCGTGCAGTGAGTAGCTGAAACCAAGTAGGACCAAGTAGGAGCTGGTACCATAGGCGGGAACCTTGGCAAGGAACTTAGCAAAAGCCAAGGCAATGTTGGACGGATAGACGAGGTAAGCTGGCAAATTGGAAAGGAAAAATTTGTGGCTTACAATTTGGTATCGGAGCCTTTTCCTCGCTTCTAGCGAAGGATAGAGGCGGATTGCTGGGAGATGGCAAGGGCAGGGCGTAGCGAACCCAAGGCGGAGACGGAACCTCCGCCTAGAGCTGGAGCCTCCGGTCGAACAAGAGGCTATGGATGAGGAATCCTTGCATGAGGAGGACTCTAGTGAGGAAACTTCCAAACAGGAGTCCGGTGGCGAGGTTTGGTCGTCCAAGGCTCGATTGGACGTTCTAGAAGGACAATTGGCACAGACCAATGCCCTGCTGAGACTCTCGTACGCAAGCTAAAGCGTGACGAGAAGCGGAAGAAAAGAAAAAGATCATGATGCTGGCAGCGCAGAAGGTGCGGACCCTTCGGCGGGGACGAGGGCAAAACCAAACAAGGTCGAACAGACCAAGTGGAATCAGTCCCTCAAGCAGTTCCCAAGTACAAACCAAAGCCCCCACCGGTCTTCAAGGGAGTGAATGACTATAAGGTGGTGGAGGATTGGTTTTACGATATGGAGGACTACTTCCGAGCGTTGCGGTTACCAAGCTCGGAGAAGGTCCCATGTGCAAAACCATACTTGGCAGATAATGCCAAGTCTTGGTGGAGAACAACGGAGGCCAACGAAGGACCGGTGGCCACTTGGGACATGATGAAGGCGAGGATCCGCGCAACATACGTTCCTCCGAATGCCACTCTGCATCTAAGAGATGAGCTGAGTAGGCTGAAGCAGACCGGAACCATCCAGAATATGTGAATGGGTTCATGGCAAAGAGGATACTTGTCACGGACATGGGGGATATGGATGCGTTCCATGCCTTCATATCAGGTTTGCAAACCTGGGCTCGCGGTGAGGTGATGCGCTGGAACCCGACCAACTACAAGGAAGCGTTGGATGCGGCCATCAAGGTGCATTTCAACGATAACCTGCGAAAGGGGAACACGACGGGGTCGGGATCCACGTTTAGCAAAGGGGCCAAACCAAGGGGAACATATAGCAAAGGGAAATTCAAGAAGAGTTTCTCTAAGAATGAGTCCTCGGGGTTCCGGAAAGGCAAATCCGGTGGCCAGCGAGCAAGTACGTGGGGGAGTCAAGCAAAAAGACAAACCCACGGATAAGAAGGTCAAGTCATATAGCAGCGTGGGAAACAACGTATGCTACAACTGCGGTGAAGCGGGACACTTTTCGAGGGAATGTCCCTACCCGAAGAAGGCCAGAGCCAATATGGCCATCAAGTCGGGTGAAGTCCAAACTGAGGTATGTGATCCAGTCCTAACTCAAAGTTACTCATTACACGAGCAACTTTGGTAGAGAGTCGTTCGCGACATCTACTAGCCCTCCGAGGGAAGCTCGGAGGTAGCTTTGTTAAGATCCTTATTGACACGGGTGCTTTGGATAATTTTGTGGCTGCAGACATAGTCCGGCAAGCCGGACTAACGGTGCAGCGGCTGGCGAACCAAGGACTATAGAGTTTGTTCAAGGTAGCCAAAGCACCGATGAGGTACTTCGACAAGCGAGAGTCGAAGTAGGGACATGGAAAGTAGACATGGATTTCACCGTGTTGGACATGGCGGGATTTGACGTGATCTTCGGAATGGATTGGTTCAATCGGTTCGTGGTAGCCCTACATGGACAAGGTAGGAACCTTGTGGTATTGGCGAATGCCCAAGGAAGAAGATCTAGGGTGGAGGCCCAGGATCTAAAGGTAGGGCAAAGCAAGGCCAAAGAGTCATGCTTAAACCTGGTGTCCACGAGAGGACAACTCACTAAAGGAACTAAGGCAGCATTTTTGTGCTTACTCTCGGTGAAGAGTGACAAAAAGACAAGAACGGAAGAAGTACCTTTAGTGATCCAGCGGGTGTTGGACCAATTCCAGGATACCATGCCGGAGGAGCTACCGGCGGGGTTGCCCCCACACGACCGATAGAACATAAGATTGAGCTGGTCGAGGGTGCTTTGAGGCGGTGGTTCGTCCCCCTATCGTTTGAACGAAAAAGAACTCAAGGAGCTCAAGTGCCAACTAGAGGAGTTGGTGGACAAAGGGTATGTTAGGTTGAGCAAGTCGCCGTATGGGGCGCCGGTGTTATTTGTGAAAAAGAAAGATGGATCTATGCGCATGTGCATAGACTACCGGTTGCTCAACAAGTATACAAAGAAGAACAAGTACCCTTTGCCAAGGATTGAGGACCTGTTCGATAGGTTGGGAAAGGCAAAATACTTCTCGAGGATTGACCTAAGGTCAGGATACTACCAGATCAGGGTAGCAAAGAAGATGTCGAGAAGACAACCTTGTCGAACGAGGTATGGGAGCTTTGAGTTTTTGGTGATGCCCTTTGGGCTATGCAATGCGCCGGCAACGTTTTCGGCGTTGATGAACCACATCTTTGTACCCTATCTGGATCACTTTGTGGTCGTCTATATTGACGACATCCTGATCTATAGCGAGACGCTAGAGGAGCATGCCAAACACTTGACGAAGGTGTTTGAGAAACTAAGGGAACACAAATCTGTATGCTAAAGAGAGCAAATGTGACTTTGCTCAACAAGAGGTAAAGTTTCTCGGGCATGTGGTGGGCAAGGACGGGCTCAAGGTGGACCCGAGAAGGTCCAAGCGATCCAGGAATGGGAGCGACCATCGAATGTACATGAGTTGAGGGCATTCTTGGGGCTATGCAACTACTATCGAAAGTTTATCAAACACTATTCGAGAGTAGCCCTACCCTTAAACGGACCAAACAGGAAAAGGGAAGATGGTATGGACAGCGGAATGCGAGGCGGCATTTGTCCACCTCAAAGGGAAGTTGAGGAAGGCTCCCATGTTGGCATTACCAGACTTTGGTAAGGACTTTGAGGTAGAAACGGATGCTTCGGACTTTGCGTTGGGCGCAGTTTTGAAGCAAGACAACCATCCAAAGAGCGTTCTTCTCGAAGAAGTTGGACAAGGCTCAACGGAAGTGGCCTGCCCACGAGAAGGAATTGTTTGCGGTGGTCAAGGCGCTCAAGGAGTGGCGACACTACCTTGGGAGACACTTCAAGGTTTACACGGACAATGTGGCAACGAAACACTTCTTGTCACAGCCCGACCTAGAGGGAAAACAAGGTCGGTGGGCCAATGCTTTGGCCGAGTTTGATTGCGAGATTCTGTACAAGCCTCGGGAAGAGCAACATCGTGGCGGATGCGCTAAGTCGAAAAGCGAGCTTGAAGTTGGCGATATCTAGCGCAACAACAACCTTTTTGGGATGATGTGCGGACAGCATATGAGAACGATGGTCTAGCACAAGAAGTGTTGCTGAGGAATCTAGAGGCACGGGAAGCTCACCAGAGAGGTGAGCTGCCAACGGAAGAGAAAACGGCTATGCGGAACGCAATGGACTCATTTATTACAAGCAAACGAGGGTGTATGTTCCAGAAGGGGAACTAAGGAAGGTAGCCTTAGAAGAGTGTCATGACGGACCTCTTGCGGGACACGGCGGAGTGCCCAAGACGATGGGCTTACTCAAGAGGAAGTACCATTGGCCGAGATATGGCTAAGGACGTCCAAGACTATGTAAAACACATGTCCAACATGTCAGCAGGTCAAAGCCGTGACTAAGGCTAGTGGGGGCTTGTTGCAAAGCATCCCAATTCCAGATCGTCCGTGGAAATGTCTTACGATGGACTTCATCACGGACTACCCCCAAGCGAGGGGTTTGATGCGATATTCGTGGTGGTGGACCGATTTTCAAAGATGGCACATTTCATACCCACCACAACGGAAGTGGATGCGGAAGGTGTGGCGAAGCTGTTCTTCGAACAAGTGGTTCGAAAAGGGGAAGGCCGGAAGAGATTATCTCGAGATCGAGATAAGATCTTCACTAGTAGGTTCTGGAGGACACTCCTAGAACAAGATCGCACCAAGTTGAAATTCAGCACAGCCTATCACCCACAGATAGGTATTGGGTATTAAGTCAAGATTGATGGCACTAACACTTCTTGACAGACGGACAAACGGAAAGGGTGAATAGGCAGCTGGAGGATTATTTGCGATGCTATGTCTCGGGAGAGACCAGACCGATTGGGTAAGTCATTTGGGACTTGCGGAAATGTGTTATAACAACTCACCACATTCGAGTATCGGGGTGAGTCCATGGGAAGTCATCAATGGGCGAGCTATTGAAGGTCTCGTGGAACTCGGCGTGGCCGAGTATCATGGAGAGTTACCCGCAAAGGAGGCATTCACGGCGGAAAGACTCAACATTTGGAATCTAGTGAGGGATTCCTTGGAACGGGCTCAACAAAGGCAAACCAAGTACGCGAACCAAAAGCGCCGGGATGTGGAGTTCCAAGCTGGGGAGAAGGTGTGGCTGAACACCAAGAACCTCAGGCTACCAAGTGGGATCAGCCGAAAGTGACCCAAAGGTAAAAATGCATGTATTCCTGTAAATGAATTGATCTTGAGTTCCTTAAGCAGGTTCGCGGGGCCTTACGAGATTGAGGCACGAATCGGTAAAGTGGCTTACCGTCTCCGACTTCCTCGAGAGATGGGGAAGATGCACCCCGTGTTCCACACGAACTTACTCAAGCCGTATTTGAGGATCCGCCGCAAGGACCAAGTAAGACCTTTACCCGAGGTTATCCAAGGGGAAGAGGAATACGAAGTCGAGGCCATCCTCAATGCGCGCAAGAGCAAGCGACAAGGACGCGAGGTGAGAGAGTTCCATGTGAAGTGGAAAGGATTTCCACACTGCGAAGCAACATGGGAACCGGAGGAGAACCTAGCGAACGCGCGAGATCTAGTGGAGGAATTTCTGCAAGGCGAACTCTATGTACTTATGCAAAGTTCAATTAAAAGTATCAATTTGAGAAGTTGAGCAATGGCATATGTTGGGACCCGAAGGCGCGCCGAAGGTAAGCTAATTAGCATGGGTTAGCTAGGTCGACCAGGCGTAGGGAGCTACGCCCGACTCCTGCGGGGATGTCGAATCCGTAGACGTATTCTACGGAGGTTGGGTTCGAGTCCCAACCCCTAGTAAAGCAAGGCTGGGTTCAAGTCCCAACCCCATACTAGGGCGTGGTGAGGTGAGGAGTATAGGGACACCTATATTCCGTTGTCATGGGCTCTTGGCCGGGAGGCTAACTTAGGCACACCGCTAAGTGGGGGATGCCCCTGAGACATGGTCAACAAGTCGTAGGATAAAAAGACGTTCGATGTGGGCATCGAACTTCTTCTATGGGTGGTGGAGTTGTAAGGAACCAACTCCCGAGGTGTCGTAGGCTAAAGGAACCCCAAAAGCATGACCAAAATGACAAAGAGTTCATCGGATGGGACCAAGTCAAAGATCGAGTCCAAGACCGACTCTAGGACCGAGTTCGAGATAGAGTCCGGAATCGAGTCCGAGACCGACTCGGGACCGAGTTCGAGTCCGAGTTCGAGACCGAGTTCGAGACGGAGTCCGAGATCCGAAATCGGGTCCGAGACCGAGTCCGAGGTCGAGTCCGAGGTCGGGTCCGAGATCGGGTCCGAGATCGAGTCCGAGATCGAGTCCGAGACCGAATCCAAGTCGGATCCGAAATCGGGTCCGAGATCGAGCCGAGACTAAGTCCAAATACTAATACGGGTCAAGGGGTGAAAGCCCAAAGCGTGCGTCTCCCCGGGGGGGCTGCAGGGGTTCCAAAAGTATAGTAGGGATAGTGAGGTCCAGGAACCAGTTTTGAAGGGACTCTCCAGTGGGGCTTCCAAACCGACTTGAGGTTGAGACTGGGACCGAGGGGCCTTGGGTGGGAGTGAGCATGGACTTGGCTGGTGCCGGAGGGGCCATCCAAGGAAGTGCTCAAGAGCAGCTCCCACTCCCGAAAGGGAAACCGATTGCGGTGCTCCCGGCTCATGTGGAGTGGTGCCCCACTTGAGTACCATGCGGCTCATTGGTCCTCGCCCTTCCTAGGGGCTTGGGCCTTCCTTCGGGATGGAAGTGGGGGGGGTAGAGGTACCCATACCGGGCCGCTAGGCCACGGTGTTTCGCCCCGGCGTCCCGAAGCAAGTGTTGCACAGCCAGTACTTTGGTTGTGAATGCTATGTTAAAACTTTTGGTTGTTCAATTGCAATCATATAGCATCAAGCAATTGCACCAATTGTTGCTCCAGAGTCAAGGAGAAGAAGACTACTGCTCTACCATGAAAATGAATGAAAAGGAAAAGGCAAAAGAGAAAATGATAAAAGCTAAAAGGAAAATGAGATCTAGACAATGCAAAAACTAAATCTTAACCAAACTCCAAGGCGGTGTTAGAAAGAACAAAAAAGAAAAGAAATGGAAAAAGTTAGATCTAAACAATGCAAAAAGCTAAATTTAAATTAAAATCCCAAATCTAAACACTCCTCAAGAATAATCAAAAGTGCCTCACTTCCACCAATGAGTGCATGGAATATGGAAAGGAAATATAAAAATGTGCATATCAATTAACCCAAAAACATTAGTTTATATATAAGAGCGAATGGTTTAGATTGAAACCAATCTGATGGCTACAAAATCCCACTATGATAATATTAATATACATCATCGTAATCATACACTTGACCTCATAAAGTTAAAATTTATAGTTTAATAGATTTTATATTTTTAATACTTGCTAGTGCCTGCAAATAATTGATACTTCCAGGTTTATATATAGTTGTCTACTTGTTTCCAAAGTGAGCTCATTTCTCATCCAATGCAAAAAAAGAAATCCTAAACACCAAACATTAGTTACCTTTGGATTTCCTTAAATTATAGTTACACTTATGAAATCAATGAATATATCATGAGCTAATTGAAGTTACAACATTGAATTAAGTGCATCATTTGAAGCTAAACTTGCAAAACTTTGGCTTTAGCATTGCAACTCAGGAAAAACTCTTGGATGAGCTTGGTTTACTGTAATTCAAATAAGTTTCTCAGCTTTAAGAAATAGAAAGGAAAGGAACTAGAAAGAAAGGACTAAGATCTACTAGCCTGTATATTCTAGCTGTTTGTCAATGTCAAATGTGCATCCAAGGCCAACTTTAAATCAACAGATAATCATTGATGACAATGGGAAAGAACTCAGATTCTAGTGAGTGTAGACAATGCTATTAAAAATCCCATTTACAAGAGTGTTGATATATTGCTTGACAAATCCTATGAAGGTGCTAATACCTCCTCACACACAACAAAGAAAAAAGATATGTACCTGTGGTTGCTTGGAAAGAACTTTAAATGTGATTGCTTTGCAATTCCATGCACATATCCACATTCACAAACACTACTGGCACCACAATGAAGCTCTGCACTCTGATGAGGTGAAGGTGGATTCCAATGGTATTCTAGAAGGGATCTCTAAATGTTTATATCTAAAAAAAGAGTTAAAACACAAGGCACATAAAAATCAAAGAGCAAGGAAAGAACCTGTGTTTCAATCTGTATTTCTGGTTTCTAAAAGCCAATGATTCACTAGGAGAGTGGATGGATTAAAACCATTGACCACTGGAGTTGAGCACTTAATAATTGAGGAAGAGCTAAACACTATTTGTGATATCCCAGAATATAACTAGATATTCTAGGTATATCTCTACAAGTCAAACCAAAAGGTCCAATATCAAAATAAATACTAGGTAATATTTAAGAAGGAGATCGAAATTAGGGTTTATAGGTGATGGGACGGTCCGAAGCGGAGATTTTGGATGTTTTAGCGCGGCTGCGGGCGCTCCAGTCGATTCCATGGCGCTGCCTGAGCTCCCTGGAAGGTCGCAGGGAATCGCGGCGCTGGCGACGCTTGTAGGGGCGGATTGATGGGCGCACTGATGTTGGTGAGGGCTTTGCCGCAATGGATCCGGGCAGCCATGGCGCTCACCAGCGGGAGCTCACGGTCCCAGGGCTGCAAAATTCCGGGAACAATTGCTTCTTTGGTGCGATCCTCCAGGTGATGAGAATTTTCTTTCTTTGGTCCAGAAATGGATGGATTGTTCACGTTTTTCTTACAGGCCCTTGCTAGCTCCTGTAGTTTGCTGTATTTGAGAGCGTATGAAAACCTGGAGGGTGATGAGCGGGAGCCTTCCATGCCTCTCTCATCGGCTCTTTGCGAATTGCTAGAAGGTACGCAGAAAGAGTTTTGGATGTTTATAGAAAAGAGAACATGTTTGTTCTAGAACTTGGGGGAAGTGGCACCTGGACACCGCATAGTCAGTCCTCGTCAGGTCATGCGTGTACTCGGGCATTACGCTCGAGCTTTGATCTTGGCATGCAACAGGTATTTGATCTCCTTTTTCTTTTTCTTTTCGGAATGGTTGTGACTTTAAAGG
Source organism: Phrynocephalus forsythii (assembly GCA_029282475.1). NCBI lineage: Eukaryota > Metazoa > Chordata > Lepidosauria > Squamata > Agamidae > Phrynocephalus > Phrynocephalus forsythii. The sequence goes on along the minus strand of JAPFRF010000306.1, from coordinate 764 downwards.
TTTTTCTCAGACGCTGCGGAGGCATTGTCATATCTTGCAGCAGCCCTTCAACACGAGCGAATGGAAGATTTTGAGGAGTATAGGCCGACTTTGCAGTCCCTGGCAGATGTTTCTGGTGTTGTCAAGGCAGATGGAAAGCCTTATCCATACTGATGATTTTCAGAGCAAGCTTGCCTTGAACTACTGGCGCCAGCAACTTCGATGGCCTATGGAAGGTACATACGGAAGCTCCATCATATGTTCACAATGCGGTTTCCAGGTGATCGTGAGCTTTCCTACGTGTTTTACTTTACTGATACTTTGTCCATGACCTTCAGGGTTCTATGCAGTTCATTTTTTTCACAGACGTTTCTCTTGCTCTTCCGCAGTCTGCAGGCGGATATATTGTGAGTCATTCCGCAATTTAGATTTCAAGCTCGCTTTTGTTTTCGTCCACAGAGGAAAGCATGTACCATAGAAGATTGTCTTGACCAGTTCACCATGCTAGAGCGGGGTTTCGAATTTCAAGTGCAGTCGGTGTGCTCACCTCGCTGCCGCCTGCTTCTTATCTCGAGGCCAGAAGACAACAAAGGTGCCTGCAGCTCACATTTTTAATCCTTGGTATGGTGTTGGATAGAACCAACAGGTTTTCTTCTGTGATGTTTTCTGCTTTCATCAGGACCTTTTGAAGGCGCTTCATAGCTGCGATTATGACGACTGCGTCTGTGAGACGCTTGTCAAGGAACGAGACGGACTGTGGATTAAAATACAAGGCGATGCATACA
>JAPFRF010000283.1:0-36765 GCA_029282475.1 Phrynocephalus forsythii | reverse complement strand
TCTATAGTCGGTAGAACGGGCCTGCTGGAAGATGAGATTGGTTTGTGGTTTTGTATTTATGGTGGTGTTACTGTGACGTAATATTTAGTGGTGGCTGCTTTAAGTCAACTGGTTAAAATATTTTGTGCTTTCTTCCACTTTGGGTTGTAGCCTAAATCAATAGAGCTGCACCTTTATTGATCATACCTTAAAGGCAAAAAGTATTTATTATGTTCTTATAGTTACAGCCCAAGGTTGGAACCACCAGCTATTCAGGCAACCAGCCATCGGGTAAGTTCGTTTGGTTTTCGCCCTATTCTCGAGTCTTCTCATTCTTTGTAACAGAAATGAGTTGGTTCTATAAAACTGCTTGAGGAATAGTTCTCACTTCATATCTGGGGTATCAGGCAGGGGGGGTCTTCTGTCTGAGTAGAGTCTGGCTGACAACGATGCAATAGGTATGTGGTTTTATCTCGCTTTGTGCTCGATATATATTGGTCTTTCAATTTTCCTTCACAGTAATTGTCTCTATTGCGTCAAATTTGAAGTTTGCTCTTTAGCTACTAGTCTTTTAGAATGTTTTAGTATGATTATGTGTTATTTTGTGGTGTGTTGATTGGGCTAAAATATTTGCTCAAAAGGTGCGTAGGACGTCCTCCGTTTGTAAGTCGGGTGTTTAAAGTGTGTGTTACTTTGCCTAAGCACAATTCTGGTACGTTACCATGTTACGACTTTCCCATCAGATCTATGGTGAGGTGACGGGCGGTGTGTGCGTGCAAGTTCAATGTCCTGGGTTCAGTAGAACGCTCTTATTCTTCTTACTGCTAAATTCTTCTTCGTGCAACTGTGTTTCAGCAGTTTTTGTTATATTTAGTAATGTAGCCCATTATTGGGTCCCTGTAGGCTGCGCCTTGACCTGTCGTTTTAGAGGGGGTCTTAAATTGCTCTATTTTTTGGAAAATGGGCTGGGTCGACGGCGGTATACAAGCTGATTGTGCTAGTAGAGTAGTAAGGTTTAACGTGGATCACTGGGATTACATAACAAGCCCTCTAGGTTGGTTTTGGACACCGGCCAGGCTCCTTTTTGCCTTTGAGTTTGTATTTGTACTTTTTGGCAAATAATGCTTATTTCCAGGCATAGTGGGGTATCTAATCCCAGTTTGTTTCTGGTTTTTATGAGTCAAATGTCCTTGATATAAGATTATTTTTAGTTTGTTGTAGGTGCTGCTGATTTCCGTCTGATTTTGTGTTCTTCTTTATTTGTTAGGCTTAAAAGAGAATTTTAGTCATTTTTTGCCGGTTCTGCTATTTTGAGTCTTCTGGTATAACCGGGCGGCGAAGCGGTAACAGAAAGAGATTTTGCCGACTTATCTAATCATAGCTAATCGAGCTGGCTCATTGTTAAATGTTAATTACTGCTGCGTGTCCGTGTGGATGTGGCGAAGCTTGGCGTCTTAGGGGCTGCCCTGATGTCTGCTCTGTTTACATTTGTTTGTAGGCGTATCACGGGGTGTTGAGGCTTGCATGTATAAGCTTGTTTATAAGTAGTAGTAAGTCTAGGACAAAACGTTTAGTGTCCATAGAAAGTGATGGCTAAACACTATGCTTAGTTTAGGTTAAATATATTGGGTGAGGTGGTTGGCTGTGTGACACCCAAATATTTTGATGTATTGTGCACAATAATGCCACTTTATGTGGTGCAATGTAATAATATAACGCCACTTTATGGTATGGTGTTAACGATACATATACATATACATATATATACGCACAAACAACGCCACTCCCTTTATGTGGTGTGCAATCGACATATACATATACATACATATACGCACAATAACGCCACCTTTACGTGGTGTGTGCAACGACAGCATGGCTATATACATACATATATATATACATTTTCACTTTATGGTGTGTGCAATGATATATACATATATATATACAATAACGCCACTTTATGGGTGTGTGCAACGATATATATACACATATATACATATACATATACCACTTTATGTGGTGTGTACATATACATATATACATATATATATATACATATACAACACCAATTTCATGTGGTGTGTTAACGATGCATATATTATTATTATTATTATTACATGCACAATAACGCCACTTTATGGTGCAGTAATGATATATATATATATATATATATATGCACTTGTTATTAAGCCACGTAATACTAGCCTATTAAAGCTTGCATTGTCAAACGATGTTTGATGGTATTAGAGTGTTTAAAGTGAAACATTGGCTGTGTGAGCTTTAAACATTATAATATTATGTGTGTTTTTTTAGACACATCTTTGGTCACGAATGAACGTTTGTTTGTTTGATCAAATGGTTTGTCATTTTAGATTAATTCTTTGCCAAAATGAAGTTGATGGCGTAAGGATATGTCTTACGAGCATGGAGATATCGCCCGCCTGGGGAATGGGTAAAGGATGCTTCGATGTAATGGACCTTCAACAATAAGTGTCATTAATATCACTTTGAAATGATAGGAACCAGAGGTCTTGGAAAGGTCAAATACTTTTAGCGGTAACTTAGTTAAAGGCGCCACGAGACTGGTAATGGAAAACCTTATAATGGCGGGTTGGTGATCTCTCGTGAGAAGTCAAGTTAATAAATCACCTAATACTGGTTTCAAAGGAAATGTCTGTTTTGAGAGGATATTACATGCTTATTAGGCGTGGGGAAGAGAATGTTATGTACTATAAACATAATATGTATTATGAAATATAATAGTAGTATGTATATATATATTAGATATGAGTAATATAAATATGTTATATATACATATAAATAATAAAGGATAAAAATCCTGAGGTTGACCCATTTTTATTTTACAAGACTAACGCTTTGGTTTGAGCTAAGATTGAGATTCCAGGCACAATTATATGCTGAAGTAGATGAGAGATGCTGTTTGGCCTAATTCAATGGTGGGTATCGGACTGGTTGTCCTCCTACCATGTAAGAATGAAAATGTTTGAAATGAAAATTCAGAATATGATTTGTGAGGTTGAAGGTGGAAGGCCATTGTTCGTTGTTTTGACAGGTGGGTTGTTGGTAGGGATGCTAGGATTATGATTGAGGCAATTAAGGCTAGTGTTCCCCAATTTGTTTGAATTGATCGTAGGATGGTATATGCAAATAGGAAGTATCATTCTGGTTTGATGTGTGCTGGGGTGGTGAGGGGTGAAGTTTGGCGGAAGTTTTCTGATTCTATCAGGAGGTTTGGTGTCAGTAAGGGTTACGGCTGTGAATAATATTAGTATTATTGATATTCCTAGAATGTCTTTAAAAGAAAAAAATATGGGGTGAAATGGAATTATGTCAATAGTGGATGAAAGGCCTGGATTGTTTGATCCAGTGTCATGTAGGAATATTATGGATTGCTGCGAAGGCAGAGATGATGAATGGGGTGATTACATGAAATGTAAAGAATCGGGTTAATGTCGGTTCATTTACTGCAAAGCCCCCTCAGATTCATTGAATAATTGGGTCCTAAATATGGGATTGTTGAGATTATACTTGTAATTACAGTGGCAGCTCAGAATGATATTTGTCCTCATGGTAATACATAGCCCATGAATGCAGTGGCTATTGTTAGTAGTAGTAAAATAAATGCATAGGCAATATTGATGTCTGGGTTTGGCATGGATATTTTGTAATAATCAAACCAAAAATTTTACGTCATGGAGAGAATGTGAATTATAGAGTCAAAGGCCAGAAGCTGTGCTGGCTATGCGAGCGGCTAAAAGATTCCTGTTACTAGTTGGATTAGGTTATTCCTTAGCAATGATCCGGAAGTTTCAATATGCTGAATATTTGATGGGGTGGGAAGATTAATTAGTACACTGTTTCACCGATTGGGATTGTGTTTGTAGTGGGTCATAGATGTGTTTTATAGTTGAATAACAACACTGGATTTTTCATTTCTCTTGGAGGTCTAGCTTAGAGTTGCTATGAAAATGGTGTATTTTATGTTGCTAGTAAGCTAGCTTTTGTTTGGGGGGGAGGAGTTGCATGTAATCCTTCTCCGTTTTTTGGGGTGCCTTGGCATTGGTATTACTTTTTGGGTTTTTGGGGGCAGGTGGCTGAAAGGGGGAAGTTCTTTTTCGGCCTTAATTCTGTTTTTGATTTATCTTGGTGGTATGTTGGTTGTATTTGGTTACTCTTTTCTATATCGGGGGGTGTATACCCAGAGGCTTGGGGGGGGCCCATTTTTTGGTTTTTTTGGGTTTTTTTGTTTTGTGGGTATTAATTTTTTTTATGGGAAAGTTTTTTGGTTTTAAATTTTATTTTTTGTATATGGGCTAGGTTTGGGGTTTTGGTTGGGGTTTTTTTTGTTATATTCCCTATGGAGGGTAATTTCTTGTTTTTTTGGATTTGGGTTAGTTAGCATTGTTTGGGTGTTGGGGTTTGGTTTTGTTTGGGGTTTTATTTGGGTCTTATAAGGGGAGGGTTATTTGTATTAATAACAGGATGGTTGTTGTAATTAGTAGGACTGTAAAATATTTTTTTATTTGTCCTTTTTTCATTGGGAAAAGATGTTTGGGAAATAGTTGTATTGGGGTAGGCCCATTGTTGTTGGGCCCATGTTTTCAGTCATATTAAGTCTGTTAGTTGGGTTTAGGTTTGACCAAATTTTGTATTTTTAGTGGTAAGGCCCCATGGGAAATTTTGAAAAAGGCCAGGGGGTGAAATGAATTTTCAAAATTGTTGTAGTGTTTTGTAGTTTTATTGTTATTTTGTTGTTATGTAGTTCCCACAATAATTGTTATTATTGGAATTATTTTTATGTATGTTGCTAGTGAGTTTATAGTGTTTGACATGGTTGGTATTAGTATGGTTCCATATTATGGGCGGCTAGAGTAAGAAGTGATGAGTGGAAATGTTTTGTTGGGGTGTGACTCTTTTGGTGACAGGTTTATAACAGAAGAATTTTTTTGTTATGTAGAGGATCATTCGTGCGGTAAATTGATGTTATGGTTGTAGAGAGGAGGTTGCTATTAGGGCCTGCTGCTGATGTTGGCATTTATTATGGTTTCAATAATTATATCTTGGAGTAGAATCCCTGATAGAATGGTGCTCGTGGGCTATTCCATTGATGGTTATGGTTGTTGCTATGGTGTGTTTTTAGTACAGCTTATTTTCGGATGTCTGTTCGTTTTGGTATATTATGAATAATAGATCCGGAATATAGGGAACAATGTTGATTTGAAAGTGGTATGGGTAATTGGCGTGGAATTATGGCTAAATCTGGTTTATTGATTCGATTGGTGATTATTATGAGGGCCCAGTTGCCGAGGTGGAGAAGGCGATGATCTTTTAATGTCATTTTGGGCAATAGCACATAAAGGAGTAGATGGATGAGGTGCCTGGTAGAACAAGGCAGATTGCTGTTAAGTATTTGGTGCTTAATATTGGGTGTGTATTTGTGTTAGTATATAGATTCCCGCGGGATGACTATGGCGCTGGAGTGAAGAAGGGATGAAATGGGGTAAAGCCTTCCTGTATTGCTGGGTAGTCATATGTGCAAGGAAAAATTGAGCTGATTTGCCAGTTGCACAGATTAATCTGGGGTAATTATGGTGTCTTTTTGTGTAATGTTAGTGTTGAATATTATATTCATGTTCCTAAGGTTGGAGAGGCGATGGCGACTAAGATTAGGCCGATGTCTCCAATTCGATTGTAAATGATTTTGAAGGGCTTACCGCGTTAGCATTTTAGTTAAGTGTGGACCATCAATTACTAGCATAAAGATAGGATTCTCACCCTTCCCAGCCGGTAAGAAGTTGTACAAAGCTTCCTGCCGTTGCTAAGGTGAGTATGAGATTAGGAAAACTAGTGCGTTTTTGGAACTTTTTGTTAGCTCATTAGTTATGTACCAGGTTGAGAATTCTATAGTGATCAGGTAATGAATAGGCTGTAGGGTGGCAGCAGTGGGGAATATTTGTTGATTATTAGGTTATAGTCATATTATTTGTTCCTATATTAATATATGAAAGCTGATGTTGATGTTTTGCATTTTATATTTTTGCTGATCAATGTTGTTGGAAGTAATGGAGAGTAAGAAAGATAATTTAATGATTTTTAATTTTTTTGTTTCATGTTTTAAAATAATGGAGATGTTAAGAATGGTAGTGGAAGGTTAGAATTATGGTAGTAATTTATTGATTCTAGCATAACTTTTAATGGAGCTGCACCAAGGTTTATGTTTCCCTAAGACCACGGGATTGCTATTGTCCTTAAAAGTGAAGGTCTGAGGTTTTAGTTTCAGGTATGAGAAATAGCAGTTCAGTTGAAACCAACTATTACAAAAGGTGTATCTGTGTTAGGTCACGACCTAGTGTTTTATTAAAACTATCTTGGCATTAGTTAATTATTCTGAGTCCAGCAAGTAGTAGAATTGAAAATGCATGTAAAGATTATACTAATAGTTCCTGTAGCCAAGGGGGTAGACTTTTGAGTCTTTTTGTTAGGTGTCCTTGTTGTAAAGTTATAAATATTTGAATGAGTAGACGCTGTGATGGTTGCCCTACATGGTTATTAGTAATTGTTAGTGGGGGACTGTGCTGAATATGTAGTTATAATTTGAAATCCCAATTGTGTTGATTGTTGGGGGTAGTGCTAGGTTTGCTGTTTGCAATTAATCAATATGAGGTTATTAGGGGTATGGCTTTTGTATGCCCTCGTAAGGATGATTAGTGCATTTCCTGGGTGCTTGTCTGTTCGCATAGCATGTTAGCTAGTAAATAGTATTGAGGAGAAGAATGTGGCGACTATTAGGATAATTGCTCCTGAGGTGCTTCATGGTTTGAATGAGTGTGGCAGAGGCTGGCTAGTCCTATGTGGCCTACTGAGAACAGGCAATAAGGGCTTTTAGAATTGTTTCTTTCGTGTAGGCATGTTAGTCCTGGTCATAATGATTCCCCAAGTGTGGCTATTGCGATTGTTGGGTGATTAAGGTGGTTGAGATGTTTGCTAAGCAGTGATTATGCCATATCCACCAAGTTTTACACACGGCTGCCAGTACTATTGAGCCGGCAAATGGTGCTTCGCATGTGCTTTTGGCAGTCAGAGGTGGACTCGTATAGTGGTATTTTTGCTATGAAGGCTGTCATACATGCAATACAGATATTGTCAGAGCTACAGGTGTTAGGTTTTAATAAGGTCAGTATTAGAAATTGAGTTGTTTGATATTAGCGGTTGAGATTGCCTAGTAGGAGGGAGCCTAGTAGTGTAGTATATAAAGTATGTTCCTGGCAGTTAGTTTGTTTTGTTAATCATCGTGATGATAATTAGGTTGGGATAAGAGAAATACTTCAAATAAGATATAAAATAATGTTATGCTGTTTGCTGATAAAGGGTTTACTTAGAAGTGTTTGTAGGGCGGCAATGTTTATTAAAACCCTTGTTTTCGTGACTAGGTCTATTTTGGGTGGTTTTATTTGGTGATAATTATTATTGGAAGTAATGAATGGGCCAAGATAATTAGTGGGGCTGGAGATTTAATAAATAATAAATAAGCATTGATTAGAAAACATACAGTTTAGTATTGGTGTGAAGTCATTAGCTTAAATAATATTAGTATTGAGTATGATGTTATGATGTAAATAGGAGTTTATGTTGGATGAGGGTGGCTGAGGGAATTAGTGATCATTGTTGGAATTAAAATTTTGTATTTTAATGTTAGGCTTTTACGTCGTTGAAGTAGCTGTAACGCACCAGGCGAGGTCACGTTGCTTTCCGCAGGCACCCAGCGATTATAATAATAGTGATTGCGTGCAGTGTCGGTATGTTGATTGAGGATGCTACATCGATAAAAGAGGATTAGGCCGCGGATCTCTATGCATAGGAGCACGGATATTAGGTGTGGGTCTGGTTTGTTGAGATTCCAATTAAGCCAAGCAGGAAGGCAATAATTATTGCAAATATATTTGTATCATGTAGAGATTTAGGTGTGCCGAAAGTTGTGCAGAAATTGAGTAGAATGTTTTGTATTAAAAACTAACCTCACTCTTTGTTCAATCAAGGGCCTTATTTCATCTTATATGCTAGTCCTATTGTTAATAAGAAATAAGCAGGAAACCATGTTGTTGTAGTGTTGAGATGTTTAATGCTCAGGGATTGGAAGAAGGAGTGCGATTTCAAGGTCGAATAGCAAGAAGAAAATTGCGATCAGGAAAATTGAATTGATAATGGAAGTCGTGCATTCTCTAGTGGAGAGAATCCAATCCATCTGTATGGGGATACTTTCATGTCTGGGCTTGTTTTTGGTGCTAAACATTTAAAGGTAAGGCACTATGGAATAGTTGCTATGAATAGGATTGTTGTTGTTAAGTTAATTATCACGACAAACAGATTTAAAATGAGTGGAAGTCATTTGTATTTGTTATACTAAAGTGATATGATCTCATCAGTAAATTGATGGGCGAGGAAGATTCAGACTATGCGTCTACGAAGTGTCAGTATCACGCGGCGGCCTAAAGCCGAAGTGATGCGGTTGTAAAGTGAAATAGGTTTTACGTGCCAGGCAAACGATCAGGAACAAGTTGTACCAATCATTACGTGAAGTCCGTGAAATCCTGTTGCTAAAAGGTGGATCCGTAAACCTGTCGGATATTGTGGAATGAGGCTTCTGTAGATTCTATGGCTTGTAGAGGTAAATCCATTCCTGATACAATGGTCACTGTTAAAGCAATGATTGTTTTTTTCGTTTACCTTCTATATGAGTGATGTAATGTATACAGTGTGTGAACCCTGGGAGGCTACAAATACCATTGTATTTAGTAGTGGTACTTCAAATGGGTTTAGGGAATGATACTTTGGGTATTGTATTCCAATGTTATGGGTAGGGTTGAAGCTTAAGAAAAAAGGTTCAGAAAAAGCAAAAAATAATAATTCTGAGGAAATAAACAGGAATTATTCCTGCACGGGGAAGGCCTTTTGTACAGCTTTGGTGTGGTGTCCTGAAATGTGCCCCTTTCTCGTATTACATCTCGTCATCATTGGTATGACATGTCAGCAAATGTAAATAATCCCAGGCTTATAAGGGTTGTTGTTTTTGAGTGTATTCATGCTACAAGTCCTGAGACTAGTGTGAATGCTGATATGGCAATTTAAGATTGGCTGCTGCGGGCTAGGGTCTATGTGGAACGGGACAGGTCATATGTGCTTTTGTAAATATAAGCATACAAAGTACATAGGCTTGAATAGCAACTGCAAACTCTAAAACTATTAGTAGAACTAGAAGCACTGTTATGTAGTAAGGATAGGGGTTGGGATTATTTTAATTGTTGAAAGAGCAGCTGCTGAAATTAGCTGAAGTAGGAGGTGACCTGCTGTTAAATTGGCGGTTAATCGGACCCTAGAGCGACTGGACGAATTAGTAAGCTGATTGATTCAATAACAATGAGGGGGTGGGGATTACAGAGTTGGTGTGCCTCTGGTAGCAGATGGGCTATGGATTTGGTTGGCTGGGTTCGGAAGGCCAATTAGTACTGTGGCTAATCAAAGTGGAGTGGCATGGTAGTTTATGGAAAGTTGAGTCAGGGGTGTGGAATGTATATGGAATATTCCTGCTAATATTAAGTGTTGGTTAGTATTAGTAGCAGGATATAGAAAAAGGAGGGGCTCATTAAACTGTTTTTGGAGGTTGGTAATATGGGAGACGTTGGTAATTTCTTTAATATTCATTTTGGTGAGTGTAAGTCCGATTAGTGCTTAGGCGATTTGTTGTCAGGGTCAGTATATGGGAGGAGTAAAGGATTAAGGTTATTGAATCAAATATTTGTGGATTTCAAATTGGTTAAATAGGTTTGTTATCATGGCTGTTCATTGGTTGTATTCATCTTTTCTTTTGAATTTTTAGGTTTTGTGGTGAGTTTGGTTTTTGTGTAGTTTTGTAGTTAAAGCACAAAATTAATCAAGTCTGAAAATGTTATAAATCAGTTTGATGTATTTAGTTGTGGCATTCATCAGAGAACTTTCTCTTTAGCTTGGGTAAAGGCTAGTGCTTCGCAAGCTTCCTAGTGAGTTTCAGTAGGGTGGTAATCAGTTTCGAATTGTTTTATTGGTATTGATTCTGCTGTAAATTCGGTATAAAGCCGTGATTGTGCCGCAGATTTCGAGCACACCGTAGAATACTCCCTGGTCGTATGGTTGTAAAAATTATTGGATTTAGTCGTCCGGGGACTGCACTGTTTTTACCCGAGCAAGCTGGAAGGGTTCATGAGCGTAGACGTCTTCTGCTGTTACCAACAGTCGTACTGTTGATTTTATTGAAATTGCGCCCGATTGTCGACTTCAGTAGTCGGGGCTCCATTTGTTAGGTCTTGTTTTTTGGATTATGGCGAGTCGACGATGTGTTTTCATAGTCTGAATATTCGTAGCTTCAATATCATTGATGGCCTAATGTTTTGACTTGCTGATGTGGGGGTTTGATCTTCAGAAGGTAAAGGGTCTGCATTGAGGGAAGGCAATAAATATTAGTACTAGGATGGGAGGGAGTGTTCATATAAATTTGTGGTGGTTAGCATCATTTGAGAAGTGTCATAGAGTTTTGTTGTTTGAGATGGTGGAATAGGATTATTACTGAAAGTCAAATCATTAGGTAGCATTGTTAAGGTAGTCGTTAAAGCAAAGAAATTTCTTCTATTATTGGTGAGAGTGTTGTTTAGTGAGATTTGTGAGGGTTCTGAGCATTAGGAACTTATAGGGACTCTATGTTTGATTTCACAGAATCATGTAATGTAATATAACAGTTCTAAGTGAAGGGAGAAGCAAAGTGGATTGCGATTGGTTTGAAAACCATTTTTATGGGGTTCAATTTCTTTCTGTGTAGTAACCATTGGGTAAAAGGTGTGGCTTGGTGGGTGGGCAGCCTTGGGTTCATTCTGTAGTTTTTGTCAGTTTGAGTTGTTAATGTTTTTGTTTTTGTAATGCGTTTCAGATTAACCTGATTAATATTATTGTTCCTGTATCATTGAGATGATGATCCTATTGATATGCTGTTTCATAGTGTATAGGCATTCGGGTTTCGAGTACCGTCGAGTATTCGGCTAGTCCTAATACAAAGTGTGGAAAGAATGTAATGTTCAATTTTGCCAAATATGATTCAGAATTGGGCTTTTGCTATTCGTTAGTTAATTGAGAATCCTGTTAATATTGGGAATCAGTATACAAGTCCTCCTATAATTAAAATACGGTCTTTGGCTGATAGGACGTAGGTGAAGTGTGCTACTACATAGTATAAAGTCGTGTAGTAGTGTGTCTAGGGACAAAGTTTGATAGTATACCCTGTTAAACCTCCAAATAAAATAAATAAACCTGGTTGTTTGCAGTATTGGGACGTCATCGGGTTTTTCCGCCAGACCGGCCTCAGCTGAATACCTTAATTCTGGGGACCGCAATTGTTATTGCTGGGTGGCTGAGAAGTATGCTCGTGTCGATGTCAAGTCCGACTGTAAATATGTGGTGCCCATACAACAAATCCTATGTGGGAAAAAGTATGGCCTCAAAACATGCCATGATATCCAAATGGTTTTTTTTTCCCGAAAGGGGTGAAAAATGTGAGATAATTCCGGTTTTAGAATTAAAATATATACTTCCGGGGGGCCCAAAAAACAGAATAGGGGTTGGGAAAAAAATTGGGTCCCCCTTTTCCCCGGGGGGCGAAGAATGTTTTGTTTTGGGGGGTTTGGGAGTGTGGGGTTATATTAATGCAGGTGTAAAAAGTTAATGGCTCCAGATTGAGGATGCCCGGGGCTATGAAAGGGAAAATTGTTTTCATTGAGGGCGGAGGTGCTTGTTTCTCAGGGGGGAAAATTTTTCAGCCTGTTCCTTACCCCGTCGCCAAATTTTTGATGACATTAGAGAAGAAGGGATGGGAAGAAGTCAGAAACTTATATTATTTTTTCGGGGAAATGCTATGTCTGGGGCCCTTGTATAAGGGAAATAACGTTGCCGAACCTGACCAAATTGGTATTATTTATAAAGAAGATCATGAAAGGCAAATGTGATAAAGGTTTTAATATTTTTTCCCCGGAGGCCCCGGTTGAATTAGTTGTAGTCGAATTATGAGGTAATGTTGACCCGGAAAACCCGGCGGGGCGCCGAATAGGAAGTAAAGGGTTCCAATGTTTTGGGGTTTGGGTATAAAAATGCGTGTTAGTGGACATGGTGATGGCGAATTTAGGGGGGGTTTTTTTCCATTGATGGGGGGACCTTTTTATCAGGCCAGGTAGATGCAAATTGCAAGTTTTTTTAAAATGCAGATTTTCTAGGCCATAAATGGAAATATAGTAAAAAAACTGATCCCTCTAGTTTAGGTAAATATGTTAACATTTTTGGGGATCGAGGCCCCCGGGTTTTATAGGCCTTTTTTTAATGAAAATATCTGGTTGCATGCAGATGATGTGAGAAAGTCCTATGGGTCTTTCAGAAGCCAAGGGGCTTTCCTTTTTTGTGGTTTGGGAAAGGGCCCCGGTTTAATGTTTTTAAACCTGTTTATAATGGGGTTGCTGGGGTTAAATGGGATAAATAGTGCTGTTGGGGATTATTGTTTTATTGTGATTTTGGTTTTGGGTTCCATTTTGTTGATGAGGGGGTTTTTATTGGTGATGTGGGGGTATTATAATGATAGAATTGAAGAGAATAGTAAGCTGATTAGTGATGTATGATTGCTAGGGGGTAGTATTGTGAGTTTTTGTGTAATGAGTTCATTAAGAGCTAGTATTTTGGTGAACCCCAAATGGTGGTAGGCCCTGGTTGATAATATTAATAGAGCAAAGAAAAAATTTTTTTGTGGAAGTTGTTTGTTGTTTAAATTTGTAGTGTTTTTTGATGCGTTTGTTATTATTGAAAATTGGGGTTATAATGATGTAAAAAGGAAATATTTATAATTGCTGTTTGGGGGGAGGGGTATAATTATGATGGTTCAGCCTAGGAACTGATGAGTAAGCATTTTTTGTAGTTTTGTTTTTAATGCTCCCCAACCCGCCAACAAATTTTTATAAAATCAGGGGTTTGAAGGGTGGGTTGGGGTTGTTTAGATTTGTATATTAATGTAATAGGGGAAGTTTTTTTGGGTTTTAATATATGCTGTTTGTAGTGTTTGCCGTAATACTTTAAGTCAGAAGGAATCGGGCCCCATTTTTATTATTTGGACAGGCCATAGTTGTTTTGAGAATTTATTTTTTAAATTCTTTTAATATTCAGCTGGGTTTGTCAGGCATTAGTTGTGCTGGATAGTAATTAGCTGATGCAATTTTTGTTAAAAAAAAAATTTTATTGTTTTATGCTCGTGGGTTTTTGGTTTTGTGGTGGGAGGGTTTAATATGTTTAGTTCTAACGATTCAGGCTATAAGTCATTGAGCTTGATATGGGTTTTGATGGTGCCTAGCAATACTTAGAGCAGGATTAGATGGATTTGGGGGAATATATTAGAGGTGTGTCTGTTTTTTGGGGATCCCCAATGCTTTGTAGCAGATCCTAATTGGGAAGGGAAGTGGTTTGGGGGTTTATTTCATCAAAAAAACCCTGTCCGGGGACGCTTTTGTTTAAGATAGAGAGTATAGGTGGGGGCAAAAATTTTGGGTTTTTTGTGAGGTTGAGTCATTCATACGGGTCTTTATTTAGAAGACAAGTGATTGCTTTCTTCTATAGTTTTATAGAATGGCCTGGTTGGAAGATGGGAGATTGGTTTGTGGTTTTGTATTTATGGTGGTGTTACTGTGACGTAATATTTAGTGGTGGCTGCTTTAAGGCCAACTGGTTAAAATATTTTGTGCTTTCTCTCCACTTTGGGTTGTAGCCTAAATCAATAGAGCTGTACCTTTATTGATTATATCTTGGGCAAAAGTATTTATTATGTTCTTATAGTTACAGCCCAAGGTTGAACTTAAATTCATTATTCAGGCAACCAGCTATCGGTAAGTTCGTTTGGTTTTTCGCCTCTATTCTCGAGTCTTCTCATTCTTTTGTAACAGAAATGAGTTGGTTCTATAAAACTGCTTGAGAATAGCTCACTTACATTCGGGGTATCAGGCAGGGGGGGTCTTCTTGTCTGAGTTAGACTGGCTGGACAATGATGCAATAGGTATGTGGTTTTATCTCTGCTTCTTTGTGCTCGATATATATTGGTCTTTCAATTTTCCTTCACAGTACTGTCTCTATTGCGTCAAATTTGAAGTTTGCTCTCAGCTACTAGTCTTTTAGAATGTTTTAGTATGATTATGTGTTATTTTGTGGTGTTGATTGGGCTAAAATATTTGCTCAAAAAGGTGCGTAGGACGTCCTCCGTTTGTAAGTCGGGTGCTTTAGTGGTAAGCTACTTTTTGCTTCCAAGCACACCTTCTGGTACGCTTACCATGTTACGACTTTCCTCTCCTATCAGATCTATGGTGAGGGTGACGGGCGGTGTGTGCGTGTTCAATGTCCTGGTTCAGTAGAACGCTCTTATTCTTCTTACTGCTAAATTCTTCTTCGTGCAACTGTGTTTCAGTGAAGTTTTTGTTATATTTAGTAATGTAGCCCATTATTGGCCTTCTCGTAGGCTGCGCCTTGACCTGTCGTTTTAGAGGGGGGTCTTAAATTGCTCTATTTTTTGGAAAATGGGCTGTCGACGGCGGTATACAAGCTGGATTGTGCTAGAGTAGGTAAGGTTTAACGTGGATCATCGATTATATAACAAGCTCCTCTAGGTTGGTTTTGGACACCGCCAGGTCTTTTAAGTTTTGAGTTTGTATTTGTACTTTTTTGGCAAATAATGTTTATTTCCAGGCATAGTGGGGTATCTAATCCCAGTTTGTTTCCTGGTTTTTATGAGTCAAATGTCCTTGATATAAGATTATTTTGGGTTTGTTGTAGGTGCTGTTTGACGGTTCGATTTTGTGTTCTTCTTATTTGTTAGGCTTAAAAGAGAATTTTAGTCATTTTTTTGCCGGTTCTGCTATTTTGAGTCTTCTGTATAACCGCGGCGGCTGGCACAGAGATTTGCCGACTCTATCTAATCATAGCTTAATCGAGCTTGGCTCATTGTTAAATGTTAATTACTGCTGCGTGTCCGTGTGGATGTGGCGAAGCTTGGCGTCTTAGGGGCTGCCCCTGATGTCTGCTCTGTTTACATTTTGTTTTGTAGGCGTATCTCACGGGAGTGTTGAGGCTTGCATGTATAAGCTTGTTTATAAATAGTAGTAAGTCTAGGACCAAAACGTTTAGTGTCATAGAAAGTAGTGGCTAAAACACTATGCTTGGTTTAGGTTAAATATATTGGTGAGGTGGTTGGCTGTGTGACACCCAAATATTTTGATGTATTGTGCACAATAATGCCACTTTTATGTGGTGTGTGCAATGATATATATATATATATATATATATATATATATATGCCAATGCCACTTTTATGTGGTGTGTGCAATGATATATATATATATATATATATATATACAATAATGCCACTTTTATGTGTGGTGTGTGTGTGTGATATATA
Source organism: Phrynocephalus forsythii (assembly GCA_029282475.1). NCBI lineage: Eukaryota > Metazoa > Chordata > Lepidosauria > Squamata > Agamidae > Phrynocephalus > Phrynocephalus forsythii. Next base: position 21,272 of record JAPFRF010000283.1, on the reverse strand, counting down.
TATATATATATATATATATATGCACAATAATGCCACTTTTATGTGGTGTGTGCAATGATATATATATATATATATATATATATATGCACAATAATGCCACTTTTATGTGGTGTGTGCAATGATATATATATATATATATATATATATATGCACAATAATGCCACTTTTATGTGGTGTGTGCATATGATATATATATATATATATATATATATATGCACAATAATGCCACTTTTATGTGGTGTGTGCAATGATATATATATATATATATATATATATATATGCAAATAATGCCACTTTTATGTGGTGTGTGCAATGATATATATATATATATATATATATATATGCACAATAATGCCACTTTTATGTGGTGTGTGCAATGATATATATATATATATATATATATATATATGCACAATAATGCCACTTTTATGTGGTGTGTAATGATATATATATATATATATATATATATATGCACAATAATGCCACTTTTTTTATGTGGTGTGTGCAATGATATATATATATATATATATATATATATGCACAATAATGCCACTTTTATGTGGTGTGTGCAATGATATATATATATATATATATATATATGCACAATAATGCCACTTTTATGTGGTGTGTGCAATGATATATATATATATATATATATATATATGCACAATAATGCCACTTTATGTGGTGTGTGTGCATGATATATATATATATATATATATATATATATGCACAATAATGCCACTTTTATGTGGTGTGTGCAATGATATATATATATCATTCGCTTCAGCACTATGCTTTGTTATTAAGCTACGTAATACTAGTTTGGTTAAAGTTGTATTGTCAAATGATGTTTGATGTGGTATTAGAGTGTTTAAAGTAAAACATTGGCTGTGTGAGCTTTAAACATTATAATATTATGTGTGTTTTTTTAGACACATTCTTGGTCACGAATGAACGTTTGTTTGTTTGATCAAATGGTTTGTCATTTTAGATTAATTCTTGCTAAAATGAAGTTGATGGATGTATGATATGTCTTACGAGCATGGAAAGATATCGCTCCGCCTGGGGAATGTGGGTAAAGGATGCTTCATGTAATGGACCTTCAACAATAAGTGTCATTAATATCACTTTGAAATGAGGCTGAAGGGAAGGAGATAAAAAAAATACCAGATGCCGGGAGGGCCAAGGCATGTCGTGTCACGGGCTAAATGCAGCACACTCATTAATCAGAGGTCTTGGAAAAAGTATTTGAGTGCGGATAAAGGTTTGTAGGTGCCTGAGATAGGAACCAGAGGTCTTGGAAAGGTCATACTTTTAGCGGTAACTTAGTTAAAGGCGCCACGAGACTGGTAATGGAAAACCTTATAATGGCGGGTTGGTGATCTCTCGTGAGAAGTCAAGTTAATAAATCACCTAATACTGGTTTCAAGGAAATGTCTGTTTTGAGAGGATATTACATGCTTATTAGGCGTGGGGAAGAGAATGTTATGTACTATAAACATAATATGTATTATGAAATATAATAGTAGTATGTATATATATATTAGACATGAGGTAATACATAATATGTTATATATACATATAAATAATAAAGGATAAAAATCCTGAGGGTTGACCCATTTTTAGTTTACAAGACTAACGCTTTTGGTTTTGAGCTATCAGGACATTTTTGATATAAGATTTTGTTTTCTAAGATTGAGATTCCAGGTATGAGGGCAATTAGTATGCTGAAGTAGATGAGAGATGCTGTTTGGCCTAATTCAATGGTGGGGTATCGGACTGGTTGTCCTCCTACTCATGTAAGAATGAAAATGTTTGAAATGAAAATTCAGAATATGATTTGTGAGGTTGGGCGGAAGGCCATTGTTCGTTGTTTTGACAGGTGGGTTGTTGGTAGGGATGCTAGGATTATGATTGAGGCAATTAAGGCTAGTGTTCCCCTAATTTGTTTGGAATTGATCGTAGGATGGTATATGCAAATAGGAAGTATCATTCTGGTTTGATGTGTGCTGGGGGTGGTGAGGGTGAGGGGTGAAGCTTGGCGGAAGTTTTCTGATTCTATCAGGAGGTTTGGTGCCAGTAAGGTTACGGCTGTGAATAATATTAGTATTATTGATATTCCTAGAATGTCTTTAAAAGAAAAATATGGGTGAAATGGAATTATGTCAATAGTGGATGAAAGGCCTGTGGGATTGTTTGATCCAGTGTCATGTAGGAATATTATGGATTGCTGCGAAGGCAGAGATGATGAATGGGGTGATTACATGAAATGTAAAGAATCGGGTTAATGTCGGTTCATTTACTGCAAAGCCCCCTCAGATTCATTGAATAATTGGGTCTCCTAAATATGGGATTGTTGAGATTATACTTGTAATTACAGTGGCAGCTCAGAATGATATTTGTCCTCATGGTAATACATAGCCCATGAATGCAGTGGCTATTGTTAGTAGTAGTAAAATAATTCCGATATTTCATGTTTTTTTGTATAGGTAGGATCCATAGTAAATTCCTCGTCCGATGTGTATGTAAATGCATAGAAAGAATATTGATGCTCCGTTTGCATGGATATTTTGTATTAATCAACCAAAATTTACGTCACGGAGAATGTGAATTATAGAGTCAAAGGCTATAGTTGTGCTGGCTGTAAAGTGAGCGGCTAAAAAGATTCCTGTTACTAGTTGGATGATTAGGTTATTCCTAGTAATGATCCGAAGTTTCAATATGCTGAAATATTTGATGGGGTGGGAAGATTAATTAGTGGGTTAATTGTTTTAATGATGGGGGATTGTGTTTTGTAGTGGGTCATAGATGTGTTTTTATAGTTGAATAACAACACTGATTTTTCATTTCGGAGGTCTAGCTTAGAGTTGCTAGTGAAAATGGTGTATTTTATGTTGCTAGTAAGCTTAGCTTTTTTTTGGGGTGGTAGGAGTTGCATGTAATCCTTCTCCGTGTTTTGGTGCCTTGGCATTGGTATTAGCTTCTGGGTTTGGGTGTGCTATGGTGGCTGAAATGGGAAGTTCTTTTTCGGCCTTAATTCTGTTTTTGATTTATCTTGGTGGTATGTTGGTTGTATTTGCTTACTCTGTTGCTATATCGGGGGATGTATACCCAGAGGCTTGGGGGGGTCGATTTTCTGGTTTTTTGGTTGTTTGTTTTGTGATATTAACTTTTATTATGGGAAAGTTTTTAGGTTTAATTTCATTTGGTGTATATGGGCTAGGTTTGGGTTGTGTTGGTGTTTCGTTGTTATATTCATATGGAGGGTATTACTTGTTGCTTGTTGGATTTGGATTATTGTTAGCATTGTTTGTGGTGTTAGAGTTGGTTCGTTGGGTTTCATTTGGGTCTTATAAGGTGAGGGTTATTTGTATTAATAACAGGATGGTTGTTGTAATTAGTAGGACTGTAAAATATTTTTGATTTGTCCTTTTGCATTGAAATGATGTTTGAAGTAGTTGTATTGAGTAGGTCGATTGTTGTTGGACCCATGTTTTCTAGTCATATTAAGTCTGTTAGTTGGGTTGAGTGTTTCTGACTAAATTTTAGTATTTTTAGTGGTAAGGTTCGATGTAGTATTTTGAAAAAGGCCAGGTGTGAAATGAATTTTCAACTTGTTGTAGTGTTTTGTAGTTTTATTGTTATTTCTGTTGTTATGTATGTTCCTACAATAATTGTTATTATTGGAATTATTTTTATGTATGTTGCTAGTGAGTTTATAGTGTTTGACATGGTTGGTATTAGTATGGTTCCGGTTATTATAGCGGCTAGAGTAAGGCGGATGAGCGGAAATGTTTGTTGGGGGTGTGACTCTTTTTGGGTGATGGTGGGTTTATAACAGAAGAATTTTTTTGTTATGTAGAGGATCATTCGTGCGGTGTAAATTGATGTTATGGTTGTAGAGAGGAGTGTTGCTATTAGGGCTCAAGCGTTGATGTTGGTATTTATTATGGTTTCAATAATTATATCTTTGGAGTAGAATCCTGATAGGAATGGTGTGCCTGCTAGGCTATTCCATTGATGGTTGGTTATATGGTTGTTGTTGTTGGTAGTGTGTTTTTAGTACAGCTTATTTTTCGGATGTCTTGTTCGTTTTGCATATTATGAATAATAGATCCGGAACATAGGAACAATGTTGATTTGAAAGTGGCATGGGTAATCATGTGGAATATGGCTAAATCTGGTTTATTGATTCCGATTGCGATTATTATGAGGCCCAGTTGGCTTGAGGTGGAGAAGGCGATGATCTTTTTAATGTCATTTTGGGCAATAGCACATAGTGCGGAGTAGATGGATGTGAGGGTGCCCAGACCAAGGCAGATTGTTGTTAAGTATTTGGTGCTTATTATTGGGTGTATTTGTGTTAGTATATAGATTCCTGCGACGACTATGGTGCTGGAGTGAAGAAGGGATGAAACGGGGGTGGGGCCTTCTATTGCTGCGGGTAGTCATATGTGCATGAAAAATTGAGCTGATTTGCCAGTTGCGGCCAGGATTAATCCTAGGTAATTATGGTGTCTTTTGTGCTTAATGTTAGTGTTGATATTATATCTCATGTTCCTAAGGTTGAGAGCAGGGCGACTATGACTAAGATTAGGCCGATGTCTCCAATTCGATTGTAAATGATTGCTTGAAGGGCTGCCGCGTTAGCATTAGTTCGTGTGGACCATCAATTAATTAGCATAAAAGACAGGATTCCTACTCCTTCCCAGCCGGTAAGTAGTTGCATAAAGCTTCCTGCCGTTGCTAAGGTGAGTATGGAGATTAGGAAAATTAGTAAGTGTTTTTGGAACTTTTTTGTTAGCTCATTAGTTATGTACCAGGTTGAGAATTTATAATTGATCAGGTAACGAATAGGGCTGTAGGCAGAAATAGTGTGGAATATTTGTTGATTATTAGGTTATGGTCATATTTGTTGTTCCTGTATTAATTATATGAAAGTTGATGTTGATGTTTTGCGTTTGATGTTTTATGATCAATGTTGTTGGAAGTAATGAGAGTAAGAAAGATAATTTAATGATTTTTGTGATTTTTGTTTCATGTTTTTGGAAATAATGGGGAGTGTTAGAAGTAGTATGGAGGTTAGAATTATGGTAGTAATTATTGATTCTAGCATAACTTTTACTTGGAGTTGCACCAAGGTTTATGGTTCCTAAGACCACGGGATTGCTATTGTCCTTTAAAAGTGAAGGGTCTGAGGTTTTAGTTTCAGGTATGAGAATTAGCAGTTCAGTTGAAACCCTTCGGCCAAGAAGAGGTGTATCTATTGTTAGGTCACGACCTAGTGTTTTATTAAACTATCTTGGCATTAGTTAATTAGTTCTGAGTCCAGCGTAAGTAGTAGAATTGGTAATGCATGTAAGATTATAATTAATAGTTCCTGTGTTTGGGCGGGGTAGACTTCTTTTGAGTCTTTTGTTAGGTGTCCTTGTTGTGAAGTTATAAATATTTGTAATGAGTAGATTGCTGTGATGGCTGCTCCTGTGGCGGTTATTATAATTGTTAGTGGGGATCAGTTGAATAGTGTAGTTATAATTTGAATTTCTCCAATCAGGTTGATTGTTGGGGGTAGTGCTAGGTTTGTCAAGCTTGCAATTAATCAATATGAGGTTATTAGGGGTATGGCTTTTGTATGCCTCGTATGGCGATTAGCATTCGGGTGCTTGTTCGTTCGTATAGCATGTTAGCTAGGCAAAATAGTATTGAGGAGGTTAGGCCGTGGGCGACTATTAGGATAACTGCTCCTGAGGTGCTTCATGGGGTTTGAATGAGTGTGGCAGAGGCTACTAGTCCTATGTGGCCTACTGAGGAATAGGCAATAAGGGCTTTTAGGTCTGTTTTTCGTAGGCATGTTAGTCCTGTCATAATGATTCCTCATGTGGCTATTGCGATTGTTGGGTAGATTAAGGTGGTTGAGATGTTTGTTGGGGTTATGCGGATGATGCCATATCCACCAAGTTTTAATAATACGGCTGCCAGTACTATTGAGCCGGCAATGGGTGCTTCTACATGTGCTTTTGGCAGTCAGAGGTGGACTCTGTATAGTGGTATTTTTACAAGGAAGGCTGTCATACATGCTAGTCATAAGACATTGTTTGTGAGCTGGTTATGGGTGTTAGGTTTTAATAAGGTCAGTATTAGGAAATTTGAGTTGTTTTCTTGATTATTAAGGAATAGGATTGCAATTAGTAGTGGAGGGAGCCTAGTAGTGTGTAGTATATAAAGTATGTTCCTGCAGTTAGTCGTTTTGGTTGGGACCCTCATCGTGTGATGATAATTAGGTTGGGATAAGAGTAGCTTCAAATAAGATATAAAATAATGTTATGTTGTTTGCTGATAGTGTTATTACTAGAAGTGTTTGTAGGGCGGCAATGTTTATTAAAAACCCTTGTTTTCGTGACTTAGGTTCTATTTTTAGGTGGTTTTGGCTTGCGATAATTATTATTGGAAGGAGTCAGAATGACAAGATAATTAGTGGGGCTGAGATTTGGTCAATAAATAAGTATTGATTAGAAAACATGTTGTTTAGTATTATTGGTGTGTGAAGTCATTGAAGGCTTAAAAGGGTTATTAGTATTGAGTATGATGTTATGGATGTAAATAGGAGTTTATGTTGGATGAGGGTGGCTGAGGGAATTAGTATCATTGTTGGAATTAAAATTTTTAGCATTTTAATAAGTTTAGGTTTTTTACGAAGTCGTTTGTGTTTTTTTGTGCTGTAATTGTTACCAGGGTGAGGCCTGTGCTTGCTTCGCAGGCACCCATAGCGATTATAATAATAGTGATTGGTGTGGTGTTTGTGTTGTTGATTGAGGATGCTGCTATCGATAAAAATAGGATTAGGGTCATGGATTCTATGCATAGGAGTACGGATATTAGGTGGGTTCGGTTTGTTGAGATTCCAATTAAGCTAAGCAGGAAGGCGCTAATTATTGTAAAATATATTTGTATCATGTAGAGATTTAGGTGTGCCTAAAGTTGCTAGTTCGAAGGTAGCTGTTTTGTATTAAACTAACCTCTAATTTTGTTCAATCAAGGGCTCCTTGGCTTCATTCATATGCTAGTCCTATTGTTAATAAGAAAATAAGCAGGAGCATTCATGTTGTTGTAGTTATTGAGATGTTTAATGCTCAGGGGATTGGAAGAAGGAGTGCGATTTCAAGGTCGAATAGCAAGAAGAAAATTGCGATCAGGAAAAATTGAATTGATAATGGAAGTCGTGCATTCTCTAGTGGAGAGAATCCGCATTCGTATGGGGATAATTTCTCTATGTCTGGGCTTGTTTTTGGTGCTAAATGATTGAAGGTAATAAGAATTAGTGGAATAGTTGTTGCGAATAGGATTGTTGTTGTTAAGTTAATTATCACTTCTTATAAAATAAGATTAAATGAGTGGAAGTCATTTGTATTTGTTATACTAAAGTGATATGATCCTCATCAGTAAATTGATGTGAAGAGGAAGATTCAGACTATGTCTACGAAGTGTCAGTATCATGCGGCGGCTTCAAAGCCGAAGTGATGCGTGGTTGTAAAGTGAAATAGGTTTTGTCGTGCTAGGCAAACGATCAGGAATGTTGTACCAATCATTACGTGAAGTCCGTGAAATCCTGTTGCTAAAAAGAAGGTGGATCCGTAAACTCCGTCGGATATTGTGAATGAGGCTTCGTAGTATTCTATGGCTTGTAGGGAGGTAAATCCGGCCCCTAATACAATGGTCATTGTTAAAGCAATGATTGTTTTTTTTCGTTTACCTTCTATAAGGGAGTGATGGGCCCATGTTACAGTGAACCCTGAGGCTAGCAATACTATTGTATTTAGTAGTGGTACTTCAAATGGGTTTAGGGGAATGATACCTTTGGGTGGTCATTGTATTCCAATGTTATGGGTAGGGTTGAAGCTTAGAAAGAAAAAGGTTCAGAAAAAGCCAAAAAAAAAATAATAATTCTGAGGAAATAAACAGAATTATTCCGTATCGAAGGCCTTTTTGTACAGCTTTGGTGTGGTGTCCCTGAAATGTGCCTTCTCGTACAATATCTCGTCATCATTGGTATGATGTCAGTAGTGTTGTAAATAATCCCAGGCTTATAAGGGTTGTTGTTTTTGAGTGTATTCATGCTACAAGTCCTGAGACTAGTGTGAATGCTGATATGGCACTTAAGATTGGTCATGGGCTAGGGGTCACTATGTGGAACGGGTGTATTTGGTGGGTCATATGTGTTTTCTTGTAAATATAAGCATGTTAATAAAGTGAAAACATAGGCTTGAATAATAGCAACTGCAAACTCTAAAACTATTAGTAGAATTAGAAGTACTGTTGGTAGTAAGGATAGGGTTGGGATTATTTTAATTGTTGAAAGAGCAGCTGTTGAAATTAGTTGAAGTAGGAGGTGACCTGCTGTTAAATTGGCGGTTAGTCGGACCCCTAGAGCGACTGGACGAATTAGTAAGCTGATTGATTCAATAACAATGAGGGTGGGGATTAATAGAGTTGGTGTGCCTTCTGGTAGTAGATGGGCTATGGATTTGGTTGGCTGGGTTCGAAGGCCAATTAGTACTGTGGCTAATCAAAGTGGGAGTGCAAGGGCTATGTTTACGGAAAGTTGAGTTGTGGGTGTGAATGTATAAGGGAATATTCCTACAATATTAAGTGTTAATAGTATTAGTAGCAGGGAGGTTAAAAGAGGGGCTCATTTAAATCCGTTTTTGGAGGTTGGTAATATGAGATGTTTTGTAATTTCTTTTAATATTCATTTTGTGAGTGTGTAAGTCCGATTAGTGCTTAGGCGATTTGTTGGTTGCGGGGTCAGTATAAGGGGAGGAGTAGTGTGATTAAGGTTATTTTTGTTCCAAATATTTGTGGGATTTCAAATTGGTTAAATAGGTTTGTTATCATGGTCAGGTTCATTGGTTGTGGTCTATCTTTTCTTTGAATTTTTTAGGTTTTGTGGTGAGTTTGGTTTTTGTAGTTTTTGTAGTTAAAGCTAATAAAATTAATCAAGTTCATAAAAATGTTATAAATCAGTTTGATGTATTTAGTTGTGGCATTCACTTGGGAGAAACTTTCTCTTTAGCTTAAAAGGCTAGTGCTTTGCAAGCTTCCTAGTGAGTTTAGTAGGGTGGTAATTCAGTTTTCGAATTGTTTTATTGGTATTGATTCTGCTGTAATTGGTATAAAGCTGTGATTTGTGCCGCAGATTTCTGAGCATTGGCCGTAGAATACTCCTGGTCGTATGGTTGTAAAAATTAGTTGATTTAGTCGTCCGGGGACTGCATCTGTTTTTACTCCGAGTGTTGGAAGGGTTCATGAGTGTAGGACGTCTTCTGCTGTTACCAACAGTCGTACTGTTGATTTTATTGGAATTGCTATTCGATTGTCGACTTCTAGTAGTCGGGGGGCTCCATTTGTTAGGTCTTGTTCTTTGATTATGTATGAGTCGAATGATGTGTTTTCATAGTCTGAATATTCGTAGCTTCAATATCATTGATGGCCTAATGTTTTGACGGTTAAGTGTGGGGGGTTTTGATCTTCTAGAAGGTAAAGGGTTCGTATTGAGGGAAGGGCAATAAATATTAGTACTAGGATGGGGAGGAGTGTTCATATAAATTCTAGGTGGTTAGCATCATTTGGAGAAGTGTCATAGAGTTTTGTTGTCGAGATGGTGAACAGGGTGATTATTACTGAAAGTCAAATTATTAGTAGCATTGTTATGGCGTAGTCGTTAAAGTAAAGAAATTCTTCTATTATTGGTGAGAGTGCGTTGTTTAGTGAGATTTGTGAGGGTTCTGACATTAGAACTTATAGGGACTCTATGTTTTGATTCTGACAGAATCATGTAATGTGTAATATACTAAAGTTCTATGAAGGGAGAAGCAAAGTGGATTGCGATTGGTTTGAAACCATTTTTATGGGGTTCAATTCCCTTTTCTTGTGTAGTAACTATTGGGGGTGGTAAAGGTGTGGTTTGGTGGTGGGCAGCCTTGGGTTCATTCTTGTAGTTTTTTGTCAGTTTGAGTTGTTAATGTTTTTTGTTTTTTTGTGAATGCGTTTCAGATTAACCTGATTAACATTATTGTTCCTATCATTGAGATGATGGATCCTAATGATGATATGCTGTTTCATAGTGTATAGGTATCTGGGAAGTCGGAGTACCGTCGAGGTATTCCGGCTAGTCCTAATATGTGTTGTGGAAAGAATGTAATGTTCACTCCTACAAATATGATTCAGAATTGGGCTTTTGCTATTCGTTGGTTAATTGAGAATCCTGTTAATATTGGGAATCAGTATACAAGTCCTCCTATAATTGCAAATACGGCTCCTATTGATAGGACGTAGTGGAAGTGTGCTACTACATAGTATGTGTCGTGTAGTAGTGTGTCTAGGGATGAGTTTGATAGTATAATTCCTGTTAAACCTCCTATTGTGAACAAATAAATAAACCCGGTTGCTCATAGTATTGGGACGTTTCATTTGGTTTTTCCGCCAAAGATTGTAGCGGCTCAGCTGAATACCTTAATTCCTGTGGGGACTGCAATTGTTATTTTGCGGCTGAGAAGTATGCTCGTGTGTCGATGTCAAGTCCGACTGTAAATATGTGGTGTGCTCATACAATAAATCCTAGTGTGGTAATAGCAAGTATGGCTCATACTATGCTATGATATCCAAATGGTTCTTTTTTTCCTGAATAGTGGGTGACAATATGTGAGATAATTCCGAAGCCTGGTAGAATTAAAATATATACTTCCGGGTGGCCAAAAATCAGAATAGGTGTTGAAAAGAATTGGGTCCTTTCTCCGGCGGGGTCGAAGAATGTTGTGTTTAGGTTTCGGTCTGTTAGGAGTATGGTAATGGCTGCTGCTAATACTGGAATGGCTAATAGAAGTAAGATTGCGGTGAAGAATACGGATCAGACGAATAATGGTCAGTTGTAGGGGGTTGTTGAGTGTGGGGTTATATTAATGCAGGTTGTAATAAAGTTAATGGCTCCTAAGATTGAGGATGCTCCGGCTAAGTGTAATGCGAAAATTGTTATGTCTATTGATGGGCTTGAGTGTGCTATGTTTCCTGCTAGTGGGGATAAATTGTTCAGCCTGTTCCTACGCCGTCGCCGAATTTTGATGACATTAGGAGTAAGAAGAAGGATGGTGGAAGAAGTCAGAAACTTATATTATTTATTCGTGGAAATGCTATGTCTGGGGCTCCTAGTATTAATGGTACTAATCAGTTGCCGAATCCTCCGATCATAATTGGTATTACTATAAAGAAGATCATGATGAAGGCATGAAGTGTGATAAAGGTGTTATATATTGTATCTCCGTTGTATTGGCCCGGTTGAATTAGTTGTAGTCGAATTATGAGGCTAACTGTTGAGCCGGTAAAGCCGGCTATGGCGCCGAATAGGAAGTAAAGGGTTCCAATGTCTTTGTGGTTGGTTGATAGAAATCAGCGTGTTAGTGTTGACATGGTAAGATGGCTGAATTTAGGCGGTGGTTTGTAATTCCATTGATGGAGTGGCAGCTCCTCTTATCAGGCCTAGGTAGATGCTAAATTGCAAGTTTGGTTTTGAAAATGCAGATTTTCGTAGGCCTATAAATGGAAATATAGTAAATAAACTGATGCCTGCTAGTTTAGGTAAATAGCTGTTAACTATTTTTTGCGGGATCGAGGCTCGCCGGTTTTATAGGCCTTATTTTAATGAAAATATCTGGGTTGCATGCAGATGATGTAGGAGAAAGTCCTATGGGTCTTTCAGAAGCTAAGGGTCTTCCCTTGTTTGTGGTGTTGAAGGCCACTGGTTTAAATAAGTTTAATCCTAAGCTTTTTATAATGGGATTGCTGGGATTAAATGGGTTATAAATAGTGCTGTTGGAGTTATTATTGTTATTAGTTGTGATTTTTGGTTTTGGGTCTGTCATTTTGTTGATGAGGGGGTTGTTATTGGTGATGTGAGTATTATAATCAGATATGTAATTCGTAAGTAGAATAGTAAGCTGATTAGTGATGTTATGATTGCTAGGGTTGCTAGTATTGTGAGTTTTTGTGTAATGAGTTCATTAAGAGCTAGTATTTTTGGTGTGAACCCTGTAAATGGTGGTAGGCCGCTGGTTGATAATATTAATAGAGCAATAGAAATAGTTATTGTTGTGGAAGTTGTTCATGTTGTGGTTAAATTTTGTAGTGTTTTTGTTGATGCGTTTGTTATTATTAGAAAAATTGGGGTGGTCATAATGATGTAAATGGAAATATTTATAATTGCTAAGTTTGGGGAGAGGGCTATAATTATGATGGTTCAGCCTAGGTTATTAATTGATGAGTAAGCTATTGTTTTTCGTAGTTGTGTTTGGTTAATGCCTCCCAACCCGCCAACAATTATTGATAAAATTCCAGCGGATGTTAGAAGGGTGGGTTGATGTTGTTTGAGATTATGTATATTAATGTAATAGGGCAAGTTTTTGTCATGTTGTAATGAGTAATGCTGTTTGTAGTGTTGCGCCTTGTAATACTTCTGGAAGTCAGAAGTGAACTGGGGCGGCCCCTATTTTTATTATTAGGGACAGGGCTATAGTTGTTGTGGAGAATTTATTTTTAAGTTCTATAATATCTCAGCTGCCGGTTTGTCAGGCATTAGTTGTGCTGGATAGTAGTATTATTGCTGATGCAATTGCTTGTGTTAAAAAGTATTTGATTGGCTTCTGATGCTCGTGTGGTTTTTGGTTTTGAAATGGTTGGTAGGATGGCTAATATGTTTAGTTCTAATCCGATTCAGGCTATAAGTCAGTTGGAGCTTGATATGGTTATGATGGTGCCTATAGCAATACTTAGAGCAGTGATTATGATGGATGTGGGGGTAATATATTAGAGGTGTAAGTACTGTTTTTGGGGCATGGGCCCAACTGCTTATGTAGCAGATCCTAATTGGAAGCGAGAGTGTGTTGCTCTGTGTTTATTTCATCAAAATAACCCCTGTCTCGGGCACGCTTCTGTTTAAGATAGAGAGTAGTATAGGTGGTAGTGCAAAAAATTTTGGATTTTTTTGTGGAGGTTCGAGTCCTCTTTCTAATTAAAGGTGATTGGAGGAAGAGCCATGATTGATACAGGTATTATTGTATATAATAAGCAAGATGCTAAGGTTATAGGCAGAAATTGTTTTCATAGCAGGTGCATTAGTTGGTCATATCGAAATCGTGGATAGGTTGTCCGGATTCAGATAAATCCTATGGTTAAAATGGTGGTTTTTATTATTAGATTTATTGGGAATGTGGTTGGATCATGTGGTGTTGGGCTTAAAAAAAGGATTACTGATAGTGTATTTATAATTAGAATGTTTGAGTACTCTGCTAGGAAGAATATAGCGAATATTCCGCTGGCATACTCTACGTTGAAACCAGATACTAATTCTGATTCCCTTCGGTAAGATCAAATGGGGTTCGGTTTGTTTCGGCTAGTGTTGATACGAATCATATTATGGCTAGAGGGCAAGATATTAGTGCTAACCATGTTTTTTCTGGGCTTCTAGAAATAGTTGTATTGTGTAGCCTCCTGTTTGAGATGCTATGCATATTAGAATTAAACCTAGTGTAACTTCATATGAGATTGTCTGAGTGATGGCTCGCAGTGCCCCAATTAATGCGTATTTTGAATTTGATGCTCATCCTGATCATATAATGGTATACACGGATATGCTTGAGATAGCTATAAGTAATAGTAGGCCAAGGTTGATGTTTACCAGCGGATATGGCATAGGAATTGTGGTCCATATTAATATTGCTAGTGTTAAGGCTAGAATAGGGATGTAATAAATATGGTTTTTGATGATAATGTTGGGTGGATGGGTTCTTTTACGAACAATTTGATTCCGTCTGCTACTGGCTGTAGGAGTCCTTTGGTCCAACGATATTTGGGCCTTTGCGTTGTTGTGCAGAGCTAATAATCTTTCGTTCTAAAAGGGTTAAAAAGGCGACGGCTATTAAAGTGGTAATTACAATTGTCAACAGGTTTATTATTTGTGGTGCTTTGATTATTGGTGAGACGATTTGGACGTCTGATTAAAGGTTTTAGGTCTTTTGCATTTGCCTGACTCTGCCACACCAAAGTGAAAATTCTTGCCTAGGATTGGAATGCCTAGGCACATGTTTTGCACTTTAGATTTTTCAGTGCGTTGTTTGAAGGACTCTCCTTCAGGGTTGGTCCTGCTTCATCGGTCCTTTCGTACTAGACGGAGCGGTGAACAGATATAGACCGACCTGGATTACTCCGGTCTGAACTCAGATCGCGTAGGATTTTATCGTTGAACAAACGAACCGTTAGTAGCTTCTACACCACTTGGATATCCTGGTCCAACATCGAGGTCGTAGATATTCTTGTTGATAAGAACTCTTCAAGAATGTGGCGCTGTTATCCCTGGAGTAGCTTGGTTCATTGATCAGTATTACTGGGTCTTGCGGTTTGAGCCCAATAGATTGGTTGATCTGGTGGTCATATAGAGGTTTTATTTCTCTTTAGTTGCCCCAACTTAAAATTAGCACCATATGTTTGGCGGTAATTTAAAGTTTCACAGGGTCTTTTTGTCTTGTTTTGGCATGCCTGCTTTTGTACAGGCAGATCAGTTTCACTGACTGTTTTCAAGAGACAGTTTCTTTCTCATGTGGCCATTCATACGGGTCTTTATTTAGAAGACAAGTGATTGCGCTACCTTTGCACGGGTTATCGCGGCCGTTTAAGGTTTCCTCACTGGGCAGGCATTACCTTTAATACTTGTTTGGCTAATGGCTATGTTTTTGGTAAACAGTTGGAAAGGTTGGTTGCCGAGTTCCTTTTGAAAACTTGTGTCTTCTGATTGTAATCCCATGTCGGGGCTACAGTTTATTTTATGGTTGTGAATTGTTTTTCATATTTTCTGAATATGTTGGGCTTTTATTTAGAGAAATTTTCATGTTACTCGTTCTAGCAGGGTTTCTTCTATAGTTTTATAGAATGGCCTGGTTGGAAGATGGGAGATTGGTTTGTGGTTTTGTATTTATGGTGGTGTTACTGTGACGTAATATTTAGTGGTGGCTGCTTTAAGGCCAACTGGTTAAAATATTTTGTGCTTTCTCTCCACTTTGGGTTGTAGCCTAAATCAATAGAGCTGTACCTTTATTGATTATATCTTGGGCAAAAGTATTTATTATGTTCTTATAGTTACAGCCCAAGGTTGAACTTAAATTCATTATTCAGGCAACCAGCTATCGGTAAGTTCGTTTGGTTTTTCGCCTCTATTCTCGAGTCTTCTCATTCTTTTGTAACAGAAATGAGTTGGTTCTATAAAACTGCTTGAGAATAGCTCACTTACATTCGGGGTATCAGGCAGGGGGGGTCTTCTTGTCTGAGTTAGACTGGCTGGACAATGATGCAATAGGTATGTGGTTTTATCTCTGCTTCTTTGTGCTCGATATATATTGGTCTTTCAATTTTCCTTCACAGTACTGTCTCTATTGCGTCAAATTTGAAGTTTGCTCTCAGCTACTAGTCTTTTAGAATGTTTTAGTATGATTATGTGTGGTGTTGATTGGGCTAAAATATTTGCTCAAAAAGGTGCGTAGGACGTCCTCCGTTTGTAAGTCGGGTGCTTTAGTGGTAAGCTACTTTTTGCTTCCAAGCACACCTTCTGGTACGCTTACCATGTTACGACTTTCCTCTCCTATCAGATCTATGGTGAGGGTGACGGGCGGTGTGTGCGTGTTCAATGTCCTGGTTCAGTAGAACGCTCTTATTCTTCTTACTGCTAAATTCTTCTTCGTGCAACTGTGTTTCAGTGAAGTTTTTGTTATATTTAGTAATGTAGCCCATTATTGGCCTTCTCGTAGGCTGCGCCTTGACCTGTCGTTTTAGAGGGGGGTCTTAAATTGCTCTATTTTTTGGAAAATGGGCTGTCGACGGCGGTATACAAGCTGGATTGTGCTAGAGTAGGTAAGGTTTAACGTGGATCATCGATTATATATTTCAGGCATAGTGGGGTATCTAATCCCAGTTTGTTTCCTGGTTTTTATGAGTCAAATGTCCTTGATATAAGATTATTTTGGGTTTGTTGTAGGTGCTGTTTGACGGTTCGATTTTGTTCTTCTTTATTTGTTAGGCTTAAAAGAGAATTTTAGTCATTTTTTTGCCGGTTCTGCTATTTTGAGTCTTCTGTATAACCGCGGCGGCTGGCACAGAGATTTGCCGACTCTATCTAATCATAGCTTAATCGAGCTTGGCTCATTGTTAAATGTTAATTACTGCTGCGTGTCCGTTCAAATGATGTTTGATGTGGCAATAGAGTGTTTAAAGTAAACATTGGCTGTGTGAGCTTTAAACATTATAATATTATGTGTGTTTTTTTAGACACATTCTTGGTCACGAATGAACGTTTGTTTGTTTGATCAATGGTTTGTCATTTTAGATTAATTTTCATAAATGAAGTTGATGGATGGGTTGATATGTCTTACGAGCATGGAAAGAGCATCTGCTCTGCCTGGGGAATTGGGTAAAGGACGCTTCATGTGTAATGACTTCAACAATATGTCATTAATATCACTTGAAATGAGGCTGAAGGGAAGGAGATAAAAAAATACCAGATGCCGGAGGGCCAAGGCATGTCGTCACGGGCTAAATGCAGCACACTCATTAATCAGAGGTCTGGAAAAGTATTTGAGCGGCGGATAAAGGTTTGTAGGTGCTCGAGGAACCAGGTCTTGGAAAGGTCATACTTTTAGCGGTAACTTAGTTAAAGGCGCTACGAGACTGGTAATGGGAAACCTTAAATGGCGGGTTGGTGATCTCCTCGTGAGAAGTCAAGTTAATAAATCACTGGTACTGGTTTCAAGAAATGTCTGTTTTGAGAGGATATTACATGCTTATTAGGCGTGGGAAGAGAATGTTATGTACTATAAACATGGGCTATGTATTATGAATATAATAGTAGCATGTATATATATATTAGACATGAGGGAATACATACATGTTATATATACATATAAATAACAGCGATGCAAAAATCCAGAAGGTAATTGGCAAAAATGCTGATTTTGGGGACTGTTTGGCTTCGTCCCCTTTTGAGGGCGTATTTGGAGCGCGAGCTCTTTTTAGGGGTTTTGGCACTATTTTGTTATTGCACGTAATACTAGTTTAAAAGTTGTATTGTCAAATGATGTTTGATGTGGTAAGAGTGTTTAAAGTAAAACATTCGTGAGCTTTAAACATTAAAATTTAGGTGTGTTTTTTAGACACATTCTGGTCACGAATGAACGTTTGTTTGTTTGATCGAATGGTTTGTCATTTTAGATTAATTTTTGCTAAAATGAAGTTGATGGATGAAAGGATGTCTTACGAGCATGGAAAGATTGCCCCGCCTGGGGAATGTGGGAAAGGATGTTATGTAATGGACCTTCAAAAATAAGTGTCATTAATATCACTTTGAAATGAGGCGAAGGGAAGGAGATAAAAAAATACCAGATGCCGGGAGGGCTAAGGCATGTCGTGTCACGGGCTAAATGCAGTACACCCATTAATCAGAGGTCTTGGAAAAAGTAATTTGAGTGCGGATAAAGGTTTGTGGAGATTGCCTGAGATAGAAACCAGAGGTCTTGGAAAGGTCGCGCTTAGCGTGGCAGTTAAAAGCGCCACGAGACTGGTAATGGAAAACCTATAATGGCGGGGTTATGATCTCTTATAGTCAAAGCTAATAAAATCACCTAATACTCGGCTCTGAAGAAATGTCTATTTGAGAGGATATTATATGCTTATTAGGGGGGAAGAGAATGTTATGTACTATAAAAATAATATGTATTATGAAATATAATAGTAGTATGTATATATATATTAGACATGAGGTAATAAAAATATGTTATATATACATATAAATAATAAAGGATAAAATCCTTGGGCCCCCATTTGCCAGACTAACGCTTTTGGTTTTGAGTCGGGAAATTTTTTGATATAAGATTTTGTTTTCTAATTGAGATTCCAGGTATGGGGGCAATTAGTATGCTGAAGAGATGAGATGCTTTTTGGGGTTTAATAAGGTGGGGATGACTGGTTGTCCTCCTACTCATGTAAGAATGAAAAAGTTTGAAAAGAAAATTAGAATATGATTTGTGAGGTTGGAAGGCCATTGTTGTTGTTTTGACAGGTGGGTTGTTGGTAGGGATGCTAGGGTTATGATTTAGCAATTAATAGTGTTCCCTAATTTGGGAATTGATCGTAGGGTTGGGGATATGCAAATAGGAAGATATCTGGGGTTTTATGTGTGCTGGGGGGGGGAGGTAATTTTGGAAGTTTTTGATCTTCCCGGGGGTTTGCCATAAGGTTCGGCTGTGGTCTATTTTTGTTTATATTTAAAATTTTTTTAAAAGAAAAAGGTGAAATGGAATTATGTCAATAGGGGTGAAAGGCCTGTGGGGTTGTTTTATCCAGGTCATGTAGGAATATTATGGGTTGCTGCGAAGGCAGAGATGATGAATGGGGTGATTACATGAAATGTAAAGAATCGGGAAGTCGGTTCATTTACTGCAAAGCCCCAGATCATTAAAATTGGGGCTCCTAAATATGGGGTTGTTGAGATTATACTTTGTAATTACAGTGGCAGCTCAGAATGAATTTGTCCTCATGGAATACATAGCCCATGAATGCAGTGGCTATTGTTAGTAGTAGTAAATAATTCCGATATTTCATGTTTTTTTAGGCAGGATCCATAGTAAATTCCCCGTCCGATGTGAAAGGTAATGCATAGAAAGAATATTGATGCTCCGTTTGCATGGATATTTTGTATTAATAAAACCCAATAGTCACGGAGAATGTGAATTATAGAGTCAAAGGCTATAGTTGGGGCTGTAAAGTGAGGGAAAAAGTTTCCCGTTACTAGTTGATGATTAGGTTTTCTAGTAATGATCCGAAGTCAATATGCTGAAATTTTTTGATGGGGTGGGAAGATTAATTAGGGGTTAATTGTTTTAATGAGGGGGGATTGTTTTTAAAAAAAATCAGATGTGTTTTTATAGTTGAATAACAACACTGATTTTTCATTTCGGAGGTCTAGCAAGAGTTGCTAGTGAAAATGGTTTTTTGTTGCAGTAAGTTTAGCTTTTTTGTTGGGGTGGTAGGAGTTGCATGTAACTTTCCTGTTTTTGGTGCCTTGGCAAAAGTATTAGTTTCCCTGGGTTTGGGGTGCTATGGTGGCTGAAAGGGGGTTTTTTTTGGGCCCTTTAATTTGTTTTGATTTATCTTGATGTTGGTTATTTACTCTGCTATATGGGGGGATGTATACCCAGAGGCTTGGGGGTCGATTTTCTGGTTTTTGGTTGTTTGTTTTGTGATATTAACTTTTATTATAAAGTTTTGGTTTAATTTCATTTGGATAGGGGCCCAGGTTGGGGGTTGTGTTTGTTTCGTTGTTAATCCATATGGAGGGATTACTTTGCTTGTTGGATGGATTATTGTTAGCATTGTTTGGGGGTGAGAGTTGGTTTTGGGGTTCATTTGGGTCTTATAAGGTGAGGGTTATTTGTATTAAAAAAGGAGGGTTGTTGTAATTAGTAGGACTAAAATATTTTTGATTTGTCCTTGGCATTGAAATGATGTTTTAAAGTAGTTTAGAGAGGTCGATTGTTTGTTGGACCCATGTTTTCTAGTCATTAAGTCTGTTAGTTGGTGAGTGTTTGACAAAATTTTTAGATTTTTAGTGGGTAAGGTCTGATGTAGTTTTTTAAAAAAGGCCAGGTGAAATGAATTTTCAACTTGTTGTTTTGTGGGG
Source organism: Phrynocephalus forsythii (assembly GCA_029282475.1). Classification (NCBI taxonomy): domain Eukaryota; kingdom Metazoa; phylum Chordata; class Lepidosauria; order Squamata; family Agamidae; genus Phrynocephalus; species Phrynocephalus forsythii. Next base: position 1,504 of record JAPFRF010000283.1, on the reverse strand, counting down.
TTATTGTTATTTGGTTATGATGTTCCTACAATAATTGTTATTATTGGAATTATTTATGTATGTTGCTAGTGAGTTTATAGTGTTTGACATTTTATATATGGTTCCGGTTATTATAGCGCAGAGTAAGGGATGAGCGGAAATGTTTGTTGGGGGTGGGGACTCTTTTGGGTGATGGTGGGTTTATACCAGAAGAATTTTTTTTTAGAGGATCATTCGTGCGGTGTAAATTGATGTTATTTGTAGAGAGGAGTGGTTCATTGGGGCCGCTTTGATGTTTATTTATTATGGTTTCAATAAATATTTTTGGAGAATTTAAATAGGTGGGGGCTCTGGGGCTATTCCATTGATGGTTATTATGGTTGTTGTTGTTGGTAGTTTTTTTTAGTAAGCTTATTTTTCGGATGTCTTGTTCTTTTTGGGCATATTTGAATAATAGATCCGGAACATAGGAACAATGTTGATTTGAAAGGGCATGGTAATCATGTGATATTAAATCGGTTTATTGATTCCGATTGCGATTATTATGAGGCCCAGTTGGCTTGAGGGGGAGAAGGCGATGACCCTTAATGTTATTTGGGATTACACATAGTGGAGTAGATGATGGGGGTTTTGGACCAAGGCAGTTTTGTTTTTTTCCATCTTATTTTTGGGGTTTATTTGTGTTAGTATATAGATTCCTGCGACGACTATGGTGCTGATGAAGATGATTTTAAAAGGGGTGGGGCTTCTATTGCTTGGGTAGTCATATGTGCATGAAAATTGAGCTGATTTTTCCAGTTTGCAGGATTAATTTGGGGAATTTTGGTGTCTTTTTGTGCTTAATGTTAAAAAAAGGGTATTTTATCCAGTTTGGTTTAGAGCAGGGCGACTATGACTAAGATTTAATGGGTGTCTCCAATTGATTGTAAATGATTGCTTAAAGGGGGTGCGCGTTAGCATAGTTCGTGTGGGACCACAATTAATTACAAAAGAAGGATTCCTACCTCCCAGCCGGTAAGAGTTTCATAAAGCTCCTGCCGTTGCTAGTGGGGTATGGAGATTAGGAAAATTAGGGGGAAGTGTTTTTGGAACTTTTTGTTAGCTCATTATGTACCAGGTTGAGAATTTTAAAGACGAACGAATAGGGCAGGCAAAAAATAGTGTGGAATATTTGTTGATTATTAGGGGTTTTGGTCATATTTGTTGTTCCTGTAATATATGAAAGTTGATGTTGATGTTTTTGTTTGATGTTTTAAGATCAATGTTGTTGGAAGAAAGAGAAAAGGATAATTTTAATGATTTTTGATTTTTTTTTCATGTTTTTTGGAAATAATGGGGAGTGTTAGAAGTAGTATGGAGGGAATTATGGTAGTAATTTTTTGATTCTAGCATAACTTTTATTGGAGTTGCACCGGTTTATGGTTCCAAGACCACGGATTAAGTAAAAGTCCTTTGGAAGGGTCTGAGGTTTTAGTTTCAGGTATGAGAATTAGCAGTTCAGTTGAAACCCTTCGGCCAAGAAGAG
>JAPFRF010000375.1:0-20538 GCA_029282475.1 Phrynocephalus forsythii | reverse complement strand
TAAGTTTTGCTGATTTTTAACCTGACGTTCCAAGTTCTGAACAACTCTATGCTTACCATTAGAGTCCCACAACTTTACAGCTCCCCAACTAAAATGCTTCCATTGTGGACCAGGCTTCTGCAGCCAGATTTTTTACAAGACTGAGACGACTGTCTAACCAGCGAGGTCAGCCCTGAGCTCCCGGCCCTTCTTCTCCTCCGGCAGCAGCGGCGGCTTCGGGGAGGCCGAGGACCAGCTCCAGGTGCTCTGAGCTGGCCTCGCCGAAGCCGCTGCTGCCGGAGGAGAGGAAGAAGGCAGGAGCAGTTTGGAGGCGGCAGCCGCAATGTTGGGTTGTGGCTGCCGCCCAATTCCGGTGCCTTGCGCCGGGACTCCGAGATGTAAGTCAAAGCCTGCGACTCAAGTCAAACAGGCCCCTTCTTGCTGCAAGTCAAATATGCTGCAAGTCAAGCAATATGTAAGTCAAGGTTTCACTGTACAATAAATACAATAAATTTTGGGGTCTGTACTCCTGCCATTAAGAGCATAAGAACAGAAGTATATAGATGCATTGAAATCCATCAGTAAAGAAATAAAAACATTCTTGAGGAGGCATGTTGGGGGGGGGAGGCAGCTTCTTTCGAGGGGGGCCTCCCATCAGGGCAACCAAAACTACCCTTCTTCCTCTTTAAGCAGGAGGCCAAGGGACCCCTACCTGGACAGACCTCGTTCCCAGAACCCCAAAGGGATCCCCTCAGGCAGGGATCCCCGTCCTGGATTCAGTAGATCCAACTCTTTGTTGGGGGGAAATATGGAATCACCTCCTCAAAGGATCCTGGCCATTGAAAAGGGAAAATCAAATTAATAATGGGAAGTCCAGCCTGGAATTTTTAAAAGTTGTGGTTACATCATGACTACCTCCTGACCTCCGCCCCTCTTGAAGATTCCCCCCCCCTTCTACCAACAAGTCAGCCGAAAAGGGAGGCCGAGAGACGGGATTTCTATCCAGGGACCAGGAGGCAGCCTTTTGTAGAGCCAATGGCCCTGAATGGCGCCTCCTGGACCAAAACACCGGGGGGGGGGGAATGCTCTGCAAGGCAACCAGGAGGACTTTCCCAGAAGGGTCTGCTCTTGGGGGGGGGATCTATTTCCACTTCTGATGAACAACACCCCATGCAGGGAAGCCACCCCCCCCCCACCACCGGCTTCTCGGCCTCTTTCCCCCTCAGTCTTCATTTCAGAAGATTATTCAGAAGCAAGATCAGAAACTTCTTATGGCCCCAGCTGTCCTGAAAATCATCCCCCCCTTCTGGTCTATTTAGTTATTTCCAGTATCTTACCCCAATTTTCTCTTTGAAAGGCACTTGCAGGGAGGGGGGAGGGCTTGACGGGGGGGTCCAGGATTTATCTGGCTACGTTCATAGTTTGGGTGGGGCTCTTCCTTGGATCCCGCTGGGACCGGCCAGAGAGCCATGGGACCTGGACTTCCCTTCCCCCTTTCCGTCTGATTTCTGTTCCCACGTAAGTTCTCAGGTGCGGGGGGCAGGAGAAAAGCCCTCTGCGCATGTGCAGAGAAGCAGGAGGCCCCAGGGGTCCTCCAGTGCATCCCCCCCCTTGTGTGGGTCTGGACCCCTCCCTCCCTCCCTCTCCGGATAAAGTGGGCGATGATGAGACTGGGGGTTCAAACCCCTCCCTGGGCCAGGGACGCTTGACTGGGGGGGGGAGCAGGGAGGGTGGAAACGAGGGGGGGACACCACCCTCCCTCTCCTCCTTGGACCTTCTCTCCCTTCCCTCCCCAGCCCCCCCTTGTAGGTTGACCCCCCATACAAAAAGAAGCCAGTCCGTGGGGCAGAGGGGGTGTTCCCTGAAGCCGCAGCAGCCGGGGTGGAGGGGCAGGGCCTGGGGGTCTCTGGAGGGGGAAGTATATCCTGTTGGGGGGGTCTGCAGACTTCGGAGACCCCTCTCCTTCCCTCCCTCCCATTCAAGCCCCCACCTTACCCTCCTCCCGAGATCCCCCCTCCCACCATTCCCTCCCCCCTCCCTGCTCCCCTGGAGTGCCCTCCCTTTCCCCCCTCCTCCTCCATGGGGGGGGGAATCTATAAGCTGCTCCCACCCTCCTTTTTCCTTTGGGGGGGCGAGAAAGGGAAGGAGGAGGACTTGGGTTTTTTTTTTGGCCTGGATCGGGCCCCGATTCCTGGGGGGGGGGCAGTTCAGTGTCTTGCCCCCTCCCTCCTCCTCCATATCAAGGGGAGGGTGAGTGGAAAGGAAGAAGTGATGGGGGGGTCTTAGACGGAGGGGGGCCGCTTCCTTTTCCTTCCTTAGCCGCCCCCCCACGCCCTTCCTCCCCCAAGGCATCCCTTCCTCCCACCCACCCCAATTGCACAGACCTCCTCCTCCTCCTCCTCCTTCTGGGCTGGGGGGTCCTTTTGCTCTTCAGAGCCTTTTATTGGGGGAAGGAGGGAGGGAAAGCACACCCCTCCCCTTCCCCGCCGCTCTAGGAAGGCAGTCTCTCGCTGCTTCCCCGCCCCCTTGGAGAGCGATGGTTCGTGTCCCCGGTCCTGCCAGTGGGCGGGGGAGATCAAGGGGGGGGACCTCCCGTCCCTCCTCCCAGAGACCCTCCTCCATTACTCGCGCCAACCCCCCACCCCACCCCATGGCACGACACCCCTCCTCCTTCCCCCCAACCCCCCACCAAAAGGGACGCCCAGAGGAGCGAGTGGGGCTCCCTAGAGTGGCGGGGGAGGGGGCAGAAATGAAGGCTCCCCCCAGGGATTGTGGGGTGGGGGAGAAGGAGGTGCTCTTGACCAGTGCTCCCCAACCTTTTTATCCCTGCGGACCGGTAAATTTTTGATAATTTTTCCGTGGCCCGGGGGTGGGGGGGTGGGGAAGGGGGGAGATAAAGGAATGCGAATGCGGGGTCGGGCCGGGGGAGAGAGAGAGAGAGAGACGCACACACGCACGACTGCACTACCCCACCCCCTCCCTCTCACCTTTGCAAACCGGCCAGTTGGGACTCTTCATTTCCGGGGAGCGTCTGGCTTTGCTCGGGGACCGCCGCCGCTGACGGGGCCGGATCCTTCCCGCGGAGGAGGAGGAGGAGCAGGCGCTGCCTTCGGGCGCCAGCGGAGACACCGGGGAAGCGCGGGGCAGCGGCGGTGGCAGCGAAGAGCCCGGGGGAGGCGGCGGGTGGGGGGCCGAGGGGGGCTGCCGCGTGCCCCTCCCCCTCCTCCTCCTCGTGTGGGGCTGCCCCGCGGTGGCGAGGACCCGGTGGGCGGCTTTCTTTCTTTCTTTCTTTCTTTCTTTCTTTCTTTCTTTCTTTCTTTCTTTCTTTCTCCCTCCCTCCCTCCTTCCTTCCTTTCTTTTTCTTTCTCTCTCTCTCCCTTCCTCTTTCTCCCCCTTTCATTCTTTCTTCCTCCCTTCCTCCTTCCCCTTTCTTTCTTTCTTTCTCCCTCCCTCCTTCCTTAATTCCTTCCTTCCTTTCTTTTTCTTTCTCTCTCTCCCTTCCTCCTTCTCCTCCTTTCTTTCTTTCTTCCTCCCTTCGTCCTTCCCCTTTCTTTCTCTTTCTTTCCTTCTTTCTTTCTTTTTTTCTTTCTTTCTTTCTTTCTTTCTTTCTTTCTTTCATTCTTTCTCCCTCCCTCCTTCCTTCCTTCCTTCCTTCCTTCCTTTCTTTTTCTTTCTCTCGCTCTCTCCCTTCCTCCTTCTCCCCCTTTCTTTCTTTCTTTCTTTCTTTCTTTCTTTCTTTCTTTCTTTCTTTCTTTCTTTCTTTCTTTCTTTCTTTCTTCCCTTCTTTCTTTCTTTCTTTCTTTCTTTCTCCCTCCCTCACTCCCTTCTTTCTTTCTTTTCCTTTTCTTTACCCCCTCCCTACATTCTTTCTTTCTCCTCCCTCCCTTCCTCCCTCCCTTCCTCCCTCCCTCCTTTCTTTCTTTCTTTCTTTCTTTCTTTCTTTCTTTCTTTCTTTCTTTCTTTCTTTCTTGCGGGGTGGGGCGATTGCATGGGGGTCGCAGCGGCAGCGGGATGGGGGCGATTGGGGGGATTGCGGTGGCGGCGGTGGCGGGGGGGTCGCGGCGGCGGCGGTGGCAATTACGGGGTTGTGGCGGCGGCGGCTCCCGGACGGCCCTGCGAGGCCGGTGACAGGGGCAGAAAGGCGGGGGCAGCAAGGTGGTGGTGGTGGAGGCGGCGGCGGCTCCCGGACGGCCCCGCGAGGCCGGTGACGGGGCAGCAAGGCGGCGGCAGCAAGGCGGCGGCAGCGGCTCCCAGGACGGGGGCGATGGAGGGATTGCGGCGGCGGCGGGGCGACATGGGGGGTCGCGGTGGCGGCGGCGGGCGGGGGACGACAGCGGGGATGGCGGTGGGGGGCGCGCGATTGGGGGGGGGGGAAACATCCGGGCCGGCCCGACGCCCCCCCGCCCGCCCCTAACACAGGCGCGGCGGCGCGGGAAAACATTCGGGCCGGCCCGCACGCCCCCCCGCCCACCCCCAACACAGGTGCAGTCTGGCGGCAATGGCAGCGGGGGCTCTCGCCTGGAGCTCGGCCGCAGGGAGGGGCCAAAGGGCACGCGCCCGAGGGAGGAGGAGGAGGAGGGGGGCACCCACCTGCTCTTCCGACCGAGGGGGCCCCCTCCTCCCCGCTGGCCCCCTGCGCGCCCGGCCCCCAGGGCAGGGGGGTTGGGGCCGGGAGGAGGCGAGGAGGGGCAAGCGGGCCAAATGGGGTTCCTGTTGGTGGTGGTGGTGGTGGTGGTGGAGGGTGAGGAGGAGGAGGGCAGAGGAGGAGGAGCATGCGCCGTCGCCGGCGGCGGGCAGAGGAGGGAGGCAAAGGCAAATGCGGCGGCGGCTCCTCCTGCGCTCCTCCAGCCTTCCTCCTCCACCGGCCGCCTGCGGGAGAGAAGAGGAGGAGGAGGAGGGCGGCGGAGGAAAAGGGGAGGAGCCTCCCCGGCCTCCCCAGGTGGCCCGGTGCCGACCGGTCCACGGACCGGCACCGGTCCGCGGCCCGGGGGTTGGGGACCACCGCTCTTGACGATGATTATAATGAACACCCCCACCCCACCCCCTCCCCTCCGCCTTTATGTTGGGAAGGAAAGAGAGACCCCCCAAGTGCAACGGGGGGGAGTGCAATGGGGGGAGGAGGGGGAGTGTTGGGGGGCCTGGGCCCGCGAGGGGGGGCAGTATTCGGTCCTCCAAGGGGGGGAGGGCAGCGAGTCCCCCTTCCTAGAGATGCAGGAAACCCGAAAGGCTCCCAGGGAGGGGCCTCTTCTCCACCAGACTATTAATCCCCCCCCACCAAAAAAGATAAGGCTCTCGTCTGTGGTTGCTGGAAGGAGGGGAGGAAAAGAGAGACCCCCCCCCAAGGAAGAGGAGGAGGAGGAGGTGGGTGGTACAATTGCAATGGGGGGTTTGCAATGCTATTGGGGGGAAAGGGGGGCGTTGCTGATGGAATCAGTGGGGAGGGGGGGTCTGGAGAGAGAAAGAGGCGTAAATTTGCCCCCTTTAACCCCCGAACCTCCCCGCCTTCCCTTTTTTTCTCTCCCCCAAGGAAAAAAGAAGCTTTTAAGACCCAACCGGGACAGGGAACGGAGGGGGGGGAGAGAAGAGGTAATTCCCCCCATAAAAAGGAACCAGGCCGCCGCCGCCTCCCCCCCACTGACTGTTTGCAGGAAGGAGGGGGAAAGTCCCCCCCCCAACCAGGAGGAGGTTCCTGCAATAGGACGGGAGGGGCGGTGGGGGGGAGAGATGCAGATACGGGGAGGGGGGCACTGGGGATGGGAATGGGGGTAAATGGAGAGGAAGAGGAGGAAGAGGGGACTTGGCGGATCAAGTGGGGGGTTGTTAGGAAGGAAGGAGCCCCCCCAACACACAAACACACTCCCTCCTGAGCGTCCCTTTATGGGGGGAGGAGATGGCGTGTTTGATGGAATGGGGGGGCAGGAAACCCGAAAGGCTCCCAGGGAGGGGCCTGTTCTCCAAAGAGACTATACCCCCAAAAAAAAGGCTCTCCTCTGTGGTTGCTGGAAGGAGGGAAGGAAAAGAGAGTCACCCCCCAGAAGGAGGAGGAGGAGCGCTGTGCAATGGGGGGGGGTTGCAATGCTATTGGGTTGGAGGAGGGGGCGTTGGGAGATTGGGGGAATGGGGGGCTGGTGGGGAGGGAAGGGGGGAGGAGGAAAGAACCTCCTAGGCGTCCCTTTATGGGGGGAGGAAGGTGGCGTTTTTGATGGAATCTGTGGGGGTGTCCCAGGAGACAAGAGTTCCCCCCCCCACTGCGCACTCCTTTGGGTATCTCCCCCCCATTTTTGATTTGGAAGGGAGGGGGAGTGAAAGGGGGGGAAGGAATGAAGGGGGGCAGATCCAGGCCAAAAAGAAACCCTCCCCTCCTTCCCTATATATCTCCCCCCGCAAGGAAAAAGACCTCGTGGGCCCTCTTCCTCCCTCCCTCCTTCCTCCTCCTTTTGGTAATTCAGCAGGATCCCCCCCCAGGAGGAGGAGGAGGAGGAGGAGGAGGAGGAGGAGGAGGAGGAGGAGGAGGAGGAGGAGGAGGAGTGAGCAAGGAAGGCAGAGTGAGAATTTGGGGGGGGGGTGATTCAGTCCTCCAAGGGGGGAGTGGAGGAAGGCAGGGAGTCCCTCTTCCTAGAGTGGCAGGAAAGGGGGAGGTGGTGGGGGGCAGCTCTGTGCGAGGATTCCCCCCCCCAAAAAAAGGCTCTGGAGAGGAGGAGGAGGGTTGTGCAATGGGGGTGTTGCAATGCCATGGGGGAGAGAGATGAAGCTGGAGGGGAATTGGGGGGAGGAGGGGGGCTTGTTGAAATTCGTGATGGGGGTGCTGGTGGGGTTCCCAGGAGGGAAGAGCCCCCCACCCATACACTACACACTCCTTTAGGGATCCAGAGAGAAAAGGAGGTGTTAAATTTCCCTCCCCCCAAGCTCCCCCTACTTTGATTTGGAAGGAAGAGGGAGGGGGAGGGAAAGGTGGGAAAGGAATGAAGGGGGGCAGATCCACCCCCCAAAAAAAACCCTCCTCCCTACATCTCTTCTCTCCCCCCCCCCGCAAGGAAAAAAGGGCGGATGAAGCTTTTAGGGACGGACAAAAATAGGGGAGAGGGAAAAACAAGAAGAAGAGGGAGGGGAGGGGGAGGGGGCTTGTGCCATGGAGGGGGGTCTTTAAAGGGGGGGTTGTGGAAGGTTGTGTCTCCCTCCCCCCATAAGAAAAACAACCAAGGACATTCAGAAAAAAGACTAGGAGAAGGAATGGGAGGGGGGGAGGACAGAGAGAGAAGGAAATTCTCCCCACCACCACCTACCCACAACCCTCCCATTCCTCCTCCTCCTCTTCCTGTTAAAAATCCCAGCCTGGACTTCCCCTTATTACTTTGATTTTATCATTTCAGCTGCCAGGATCCTTTGAAGAGGTGATTCTATATTCCCCCCCACCCCGACAAGCGGGAGATCTACTGAATCCAGGATGGGGATCCCTGACTGAGGGAACAAGGGGATGAATGGCTATCGATATTCAAGTTTTCCCTCTCCTACAAGTACAGTGTTAAGTGGATCAAAACTTGACCAGGTTGCCATAATATCCTAGGACACAAGGAGGGGGATCCCTGCCTGAGGGTGTCCCTTTGGGGTTCTGGGAAAGAGGTCCGTCCAGGTAAGGGTTCCCTTTGGCCTCCTGGTTAAAGAGAAAGAAGTTTTGGTTGCCCTGATGGGAGCTCCCCCCCTGAAAGAACCTGCCTCCCCGCTCCCCCAGCATGCCTTCTCAAGAATATTTTTATTTCTTTACTGATGGATTTCATGCATTTATATGCTATGACTCCTCAGGGTCATTTAAAGGAGTTAAAACCCCTCACCCACCTCGCCATATAAGCAGTGAAAAAAAAATGAAATATTGACACCCCACCTACCCCCACCGCAAAGACAGCCACAGGCTCTAAATGAAGGAAGGGGACTCGTCGTCAGGCAAAGGTGGAGCCTTCCCACTGGCCTCTCCAGCTCCGATAGATTTTGGGTTTTGTACTCCTGACGTTAAGAGTAAAAGAACAGAAGAGAAGCCTTGCTGGAAGAGGCCATCACAGCCCACCCAGTCCAGCATTCTGTCTCACACAGCAGTGGCTCACCATTGGCTTCAGGGTATTCCCAAGCAGATGTCCTCCCCTGCTTACAATTCCCTGCCAATGGCATCAAGAAAGTTCCTGCCTCTCTCTCCAACTCAGAGGTTGTCCTTAGACATCCATATTGATAGCCATTCATCCCCTTGTTCTCCATTAAGTCGTCCAAATCTTTGTTAAAGCGGTCAAGGCTGACAGGTGTCACCACTTCTCCTATCAGGGAGTTCCATAGACCAGGAATCCTGAAGCTGCGTCTCATCCTCCTGCCTCCTCCATGGCAGTGGGTGTGTTATTTGATTTAACACTCTGTTTTTTGTGGTCATTTATGTTTTGCAGGTAAGATACTGTAGAGAAGAAATAAAAGAGGAGGACTCCCAAGCATCAGAGGAAGAGGTTGAATATTTTATTTTTTATTTATTTATTTATTTATTTATTTATTTATTTATTTATTTATTTATTTATTTATATAGCTTGTATGCCGCCCACTACCCAAAGGTCTCTGGTGCAAAAAGGGTGTTGAGAATCAAACCCGAAGGAAGAAGCTTAGAAGGAAAACAAATAGATGTAAAGATGGACAAATCTATTCCTTGTCAGGAGGAAGACCAAGAGGTCCCGAAAACATCAAAACCAGAGGAAAGGAATGAGCATGGCAAGTGTGAAAAATATTTTACTAGCACATCAACAAATAGTCCCCATAGGAATATTCACCAACAGGAGAAGCCGTTTGAATGTCTGGAGTGTGGAAAGAGGTTCAGTCGAGCTGGACACCTTGCTAGCCATCACAGGACTCACACAGGAGAAAAGCCACTTGAATGTCTGGAGTGTGGAAAGAGGTTCATTACTTCTGGAGGCCTTCTTAGTCATCACAGAAGCCACACAGGCGAGAAGCCATTTGAATGTCTGGAGTGTGGAAAGAGGTTCAGTCGAGGTGAGCACCTTGCTAGTCATCACAGAATCCACACAGGCAAGAAACCATTTGAATGTCTGGATTGTGGAAAGAGGTTCAGTCGAGATGGACACCTTGCTAGGCATCACAGAAGCCACACAGGCGAGAAGCCATTTGAATGTCTGGAGTGTGGAAAGAGGTTCAGTCGAGGTGAACACCTTGCTAGTCATCACAGAATCCACACAGGCAAGAAACCATTTGAATGTCTGGAGTGTGGAAAGAGGTTTAGTGATTCTGGAAGCCTTTCTTATCACCATAGAATCCACACAGGTGAGAAGCCATTTGAATGTCTGGAGTGTGGAAAGAGGTTCAGTCGAGGTGAACACCTTGCTAGTCATCACAGAATCCACACAGGCGAGAAGCCGTTTGAATGTCTGGAGTGTGGAAAGAGGTTCAGTCAAGCTGGAAGCCTTGCCAGACATCACAGGACCCATACAGGCAAGAAACCATTTGAATGTCTGGAGTGTGGAAAGAGGTTCAGTCATTCTGGAAGCCTTGCTAGCCATCACAGAATCCACACAGGCAAGAAAACATTTGAATGTCTGGAGTGTGGAAAGAGGTTCAGTCAATCTGGAAACCTTGCTAGTCATCACAGAATCCACACAGGCAAGAAGCCATTTGAATGTCTGGAGTGTGGAAAGAGGTTCAGTCAATCTGGAAACCTTGCTAGCCATCACAGAATCCACACAGGCGAGAAGCCATTTGAATGTCTGGAGTGTGGAAAGAGGTTCAGTCGAGGTGAACACCTTGCTAGGCATCACAGAATCCACACAGGCAAGAAGCATTTTGTGAAGTGATAGTACCACTCTATTCTGCTGTGGTCAGACCCCATCTGGAGTACTGTGTCCAGTTCTGTGCACCTCAATTTAAAAGAGAATGTTGACAATCTTGAACGGGTCCAAAGGAGGGTGTCCCAGATGATTGAGGGTGTGGAAGAAATGTCTTACGTGGAGTGGCTTAGGGAGCTGGGACTGTTTAGCCTTTCAAAAAGACTGAGAAGTGATGTGATACCTATTTTTAAATATTTGAAAGCATGTTAGAGTTGTTCAGCAGTTTATCTGCTGTAACTCAGATCACTTTATCTATTGCTATCAAACTAAATTCTAAATAAGTGGCAGAGAAAAATGAGCTTAGCAGCAGTAGCATGTAGATAAAGTGTAGATAAGCAATTAGTGTTAGAGACAGAGAGACAAAGAAACATAACTTAGAATAAAACTCTTATATTGAATATATACAGAAGATACACAGATAAGCATAACAGCAGCATAACACCAAGCATAACATAGATACAAAGCAACAGAGTGTGGGGTACTGTTTTCTCACCATAAACAGTCCCGATTTTCCATTATACAAGCCAGTTCCTTTATACACATTTGGAACTCATCAGACATGATTTTAACCAATCTCATCCTGACACACCATGATGTCATTAAACTATTCCACCTGTGCTAAATCACTTTAACCTCCTAGTGATTTCTAATCCCATGCACTTGTGGCTAACATCATGACACTGCATTTTTGACTGACTCCATTTTACAAATTCTCTGTTCAATCTGTTAAATATATATTACATACATTTTGTCAGTTCTACATATTATGACAATTGCCATGTTCAACTCTCTTGCTGATGTAAATTTGTGTTGGATGCTTTGTACATATTGCAACTGAATTTCTGATACAGTGGACCTTCATAAGAACATAAGAAGAGCCATGCTGGATCAGGCCAAGGGCCCATCTAGTCCAGCTTTCTGTATCTCACAGCGGCCCCACCAAAAGCCTCTGGGAGCGCATGAGACTAAATATCTGTCTCCTGATACGACTCCCCTGCATCTGGCCCTTGAAGTATCCTGGTTTCTCCATCATGGTTTGTAACCTGTGATTGACTTTTCCTCCAATCCCCTTTTGAAGGCTTCCAGGCCAGATGCCATCACCACATCCTGTGGCAGGGAGTTCCATAGACTCACAACGCGCTGGGTGAAAAAATATTTTCTTTTGTCAGTTCTTACTCTCCCAGCCCTCAATTTAAGTGTATGTCCCCTAGTTCTGGTATTTTGTGAGAGGGAGAAGAGCTTCCCTCTATCCACTTTACTCATACCCTGCATTATTTTGTATGTCTCAATCATATCCCCCCTCAAGCGCCTTTTTTTCCAGACTAAAGAGGCCCAAATGTTTTAGCCTTTCCTCATAAGGGAGGTGCCCCAGCCCAGTAATCATTTTAGTCGCTCTCTTCTGCACCTTTTCCAGTTCCACTATGTCTTTCTTGAGATGCGGCGACCAGAATTGTACACAATACTCCAGGTGGGGCCTTACTATTGTTTTGTATAAAAGCATTATAATGTTGGCTGTTTTATTTTCAATCCCCTTTTTGATAATCCCTAGCATGGAATTGGCCTTCTTCACCGCTGCCACACACTGGGGAGACACCTTCATGGAGCTGTCCACCAACACACCAAGATCTCTTTCCTGATCCGTCACGGATAACTCAGAGCCCATGAGTTCATAGATAAAGTTTTGATTTTTTTTGCCCCAATATGCATTACTTTACATTTGGTTACATTAAAACACATTTGCAACTTCTCAGCCCATTCCCCCAGTTTGGAGAGATCCTTCTGGAGTTCTTTACAATCTTCTCTGGTTTTTACCACACGGAAAAGTTTTGTGTCATCCGCAAACTTGGCCACCTCACTGTTTATCCCTGTCTCCAGGTCATTTATGAACAGATTGAAAAGCACCGGTCCCAGGACAGAGCCCTGGGGCACACCGCTTTTCACTTCTCTCCATTGTGAAAATTTCCCAAGCGGTTTGTTTAATCAAAGAAAAGCACTTAAAGGGAAAAAAATCCAGAGATATGAGGAAATCGCAAATCCGCATAAACATGAAAATGGTCGCAATTAGGGATTATTCTGTTTTCAATGCATTCCTATGGGAAATTTCTATAAAGGAAAATTTATACAAGGTACAACTGTACACTGCTATAAGATTTTTACATATACTCTCTCTGTTTCTGTGTGTGCGCGATATATTTAAGTTCCATTCTGGAGGTTAACTGGGAGTTCAGTCATGGCTACTGGACTTCTTTTTTGAGAGATAGAAACGTTTCGTTGTTCATCCAAACAGCTTCATCAACAGCGAAATGTTTCTATCTCTCAAAAAAGAAGTCCAGTAGCCATGACTCAACTCCCAGTTAAACGAACCTGGATGACTGAGAATCTTCACAGACATTCTGGAGGTTATAAATCTCAACAACGGCCCTCACAGGGATGAAGCCTTCCGAATGTCTGGAGTGTGGGAAAATGTTTGGGGAGACAATGCTGTATTCCTGGAACAAAGGAGACCCCACAATGGGTGTAATAAAACAGGCTGAATTTTTTTGTTACCAGTGAGGGTTATCTGCTGTAATTCAGATCACTTTATCTATTGCCATGTTAAACTCTCTTGCTGATGCAATTCTGTGTTGGATGCTTTGTATATATTGCAATTGAATTTCTGATACCCTCCTCCTCCTTCAGGGGCAGATTCTCCCCTCCCCAATGATTGTTTGCAGGAAGGAGAGGAAAGATCTGCCCCCCCCAACCAGGAGGAGGTTCATGCAAAAGGACGGGAGGGGCGGTGGGGGGGGAGAGATGCAGACACAGGGAGGGGGGTTGTAGGAGAGGGGGGCACTGGGGATGGGAGGGGGGAGTAAAATGGAAGCTGGGTGAGGGGTGGGAGAAGGGAGGAGCCCCCTGGGTGTCCCATTGGGGGAGGAGGAGGAGGGGGGCTTGGCGGAACAAATAGGGGAAACGATTGTGGGCTCCTGTAAGAGTTTGTTGGGGGTCCCCACAGACACCCCCAGTCCTTGGGAAGAGGCAACACCAGCTCCACCTGGCCAGAGGGATTTTCCCTTGTTCCCTGATTTCCCCCTTTCAGTTCTCTTCTGCTTCACACTAATTGCCTCACCCTAATTCCTTCCCTTATTTGCCTGTCCTCCTGTCACTGGAAGGCAGATAAGACTGAAACCATGAGACAGTAAAGAAACTCTTCATTTGCATCTGAACACAGTCTGCCTTTATTTAGAGCAAGCATGTCCAAAGTCAGGGGGGGGGGGGCAAATGTGGCCGGTTTTCAAATTTTGAGCGGCCCCCAGCCCCTTCTCCCCCACCACTCAGCCTGTCATGCATCCCCGCCAGCTGAACCCTCCACATACTGGATGCGGACATCAGCTTGCAGTTTTACGGTTTGCCTGCCTTCCCTCCCCACCTCCTTGCATGTTATAGAGATTTGTTCAAAGTCCGGCCTTGGTGTCCTGGTGGACAGCTCAAGGCCGGTGTCAACCCAGTGTGCCACAGCGGTGAAAAAAGCCAACTCAATGCTAGGGATCATTAGGAAGGGTCTATAGAAAACAAGTCAGCAAGTGCCATTTTTGCCTCTTTATAAATCTAAGGTGAGGCCCCATCTGGATATTATGGAAATTGGAAGAGTACAGAGGAGAGCAACCAGAATGATTAGGGGAGTGGAATACCTTCCTTACCATCTGAAGCCGCACCCTAACCCTATTTCCACTATTGATTGCTGCCCCAGCCCGTGGGGAGCCTCGGCCCCTCATGTGGGCCCCCAACCCCCGAAGGCTCCTGGATCCTGAACAGTTCTCGGAGGCCTTTGGGGAGCTTCCTGACAGTCTGGCTGACGATCCGGTGGAAGCCCTGGTGGAAGACTTTTTGTGGGGGGGGGGGGGACTCCCGCGTGCTATTGTCTCTCTGCCTTCCTCCCCCCAGTCCTTAATAAAAGGCATTTTTAAGTCTGCGCCTTCAAACTCGCCCTCGCCCTCCCCTGCCCCCTCCCAAGGCTCAATTTAGAAGAGGAGGAGGAGGAGAAGCCCTCCCCCAACCCCCTCCCCTTGGAAAATCCAAGGATGAGGATGATGACAGGCTATGGATGATGGTTCGGCCACTGACCATTTCCCTCCCTCGGAAAAGAAACAAGAAACAATGTTTGTTTGTTTGTTTGTTTATCTCCCCCCACCGCCCCTCCCGTCCTTTTGCACGAACCTCCTCCTAGTTTGGGGGGTGGGCAGATCTTTCCTCTCCTTCCTGCAAACAGTCAGTGGGGGGGAGGACTGGTTCTTTTTTAATTGGGGGAATTGCCTCCTCTCTCTTCCTCCCCCCCACCGTTCCCTGTCCCGGTTGGGCCTTTAAAAGCTTTTCCTTTTTCCTTGGGGGGGGGAGTGAAGGAGGGGGAGGAGGAGATTTTCGGAGGGGGCAATTTAGTCCTTCTGCATCCGGACCCAAAGGCGTTTAGGGGGGTTCAGCAACAGCCCTTTCTCCTCCCCCCTCCCTCCCCACCAGCCTCCATTTCCCCCCCATCTCCCAACGCCCCCTCCTCCTCCCCCCAAAAGCCTTGCACCCCCCCAACTGCAATTGCACAACGCACTTCCTCCTCCTCCTCCTCTTCCTGGGGGGGTGTCTCTCTTTTCCTGCTCCCCTTCCAGCAACCACAGAGGAGAGCCTCCTTTTTGGAGAGAAGGTCCCCCTCCCTCCCTCCCTGGGAGCCTTTCGGGTTTCCTGCCACTCTGGGAAGCGGGACTCGCTGCCCTCCCGCACCCCCTTGGAGGACCGAGCACCCCCCACCGCCCCCGCGTGCTCGCCTCCGTTGTTCAAGCCGAAGAGCCAGTGTTGAGCAAGTCCCGGAGCCACGCGGCTGGCCTGTTTCCTTCCTTCCTTTCTTTTTAGGCGGATGTCCCTCTTGACCGAAGGTAGGTTCTTCTTCTTCTTCTTCTTCTTCTTCCTCCTCCTCCTCCTCCTCCTCCTCCTCCTCCTCCTCCTTCTTCTTTGTGGGGGTGGGGGGACAGGAGCTGGGCTTGAACCGGGGAGCTCCCTCCGCTGAGCGGTGCGGCGCCACCCGGGACTCGAACCTCGGCCGGAGCTGCCCCGAAAGGCAGGCAGCGGTGGGGGGGCGGAGGGGGAGCGGTGGACCTGGTGGGGTTTTTCTGCCTGATCTATCAAAATGAAATGTTGGCCACTCTGTTTTATTATATTATATGGGCAGGAGGGAGCCTTGGGGGTCAACAGGGAGCGCCTGTTTACTTGTTGTTGGGGGGGGCGTGTCTCCCACCCCTCCAGCCTAGCAGGGTGGAGGAAATCCGCCTTCCTCCTCCTCCTCCTCCTCCTCCTCCTCCCTGAGACCCAGAAAGAATTACCAGGCAGAATTGTTCCCATGGAAAAAAAAATCTCTCCTCTCTCGCTGTGCAGCTCCAACAGCTCACAGCCCAGGAAAAGCAGTCAGGTGTCTTCTCAGTCCGATTGAGTGATGAAGATTGATGAAGCTGTTTGGATGAGCAGCGAAATGTTTCTATCTCTCAAAAAGACGTCCAGTAGCCATGACTCAACTTCCAGATAAACTCACCTGGATGACTGAGAATCTTCACAGACATTTTGGACACCACTGGTTTAAGAGATCCCAACTGAATATCTGAAAAAAAAAAACTCCCTGATGGTTAGAGCAGTACGGCAGCGGAACCAATGACCTCCGTGCTCAAACACTGGAGGCGTTCAAGAGAAAGTTGGACCACTACCCGGCAGATAGCTTTGATTTACATTTCTGCATAAAGGAGGGGGGTTTGGACTTGATGGCCTTGGAGGCCCCTTTCAATTTCACTATTCTCTGATTCTCTCTTCAGCTAAATATGAGTCAACAATGTGATGGAAGAGCCAGAAAGGAACTGGAGTGCTTGCCTACATCAATGGGAGCAATAACAGCGTCCAGGTCAAGAGACGGAAGAGGACGGCTGTACTTCTGCTGTGTTCAGACCTTGGCTGGAATCCATACGTGACCTCCCAACAACGTGTCTGTAATTTAGGCACCAGCAAGAGGTCAGGCAAGGCACGGTCAGCTGAACCAAAGTTATTTATCTATTTCTTTTGTATCCACTGCAGCCTCCGAATAAGGGTCGTGGGAAGCCCCATGTAGAGAGCATTGCAGTAATCTGTCCTCGAGATCATGAGCGCCTGAACGACTGTTCTCAGGGAATCCTCCTCCAGGTCTGGGCAAGTCTGGGTGTCCAGCCAAAGATGGGAAAAGGCCGACTTGGAAATGGCCGCCACCTGCCATTCCAGGGAAAATGCACAAAGTCCAAGATCATGCCCAGACTTCTGTCTCTAACCACGAGCGGGAGGGAAGAACTCTCCAACCCACGAAGGAGGGCCCTGTACCCAGGAGAGGACACCCCAAAGGACAGAACCCTCGGTCTTCTCTGGATCGAGCCTGAGCCTGTGGGTCCTGGTCCATTCCATGACCGCCTCCAGGCACCAGTCAAGGGTCTGAACTGCCTAGAGCTGCGTTTTTACTGCTGAACTCAGTCGGCAGCCTCACTGAGATGTTAAACAGCATCAGGGAGATGGCTGACCCCTGGGGCACCCCACAAGAGAGCGTCCAGGGGGCCGACAATTCTTCCCCGAGCATAACATACTGGGCATAAACTCCAAGGAAGGAGCAGAGCCAGCTAAAAGCTGGAAAGCAAACACTCTTGCTGCTGCTGCTACTGGACTAAGCCTAGGGCTGAAGAAGAGGGACTCCCACCTAAGGCTTTTTAGCTGACCTCAGCTCCTGGCAGCCACAACATCACCCAGCAAACACTCTTGCTGCTGCTGCTACTGGACTAAGCCTAGAGGAGTTGCCTTTCCTCTTCGACTGCTCCTTCCTGCTACTCTGGTGTCGGTGAGAGGGACACCTGGAGAGGCAGGGCCAGACAACATCAGAAGGGCGGGGCTGAAGAAGAGGGACTCCCACCTAAGGCTTTTTAGCTGACCTCAGCTCCTGGCAGCCACAACATCACCCAGCAAACACTCTTGCTGCTGCTGCTACTGGACTAAGCCTAGAGGAGTTGCCTTTCCTCTTCGACTGCTCCTTCCTGCTACTCTGGTGTCGGTGAGAGGACACCTGGAGAGGCAGGGCCAGACAACATCAGAAGGGCGGGGCTGAAGAAGAGGACTCCCACCTAAGGCTTTTTAGCTGACCTCAGCTCCTGGCAGCCACAACATCACCCAGCAAACACTCTTGCTGCTGCTGCTACTGGACTAAGCCTAGAGGAGTTGCCTTTCCTCTTCGACTGCTCCTTCCTGCTACTCTGGTGTCGGTGAGAGGGACACCTGGAGAGGCAGGGCCAGACAACATCAGAAGGGCGGGGCTGAAGAAGAGGGACTCCCACCTAAGGCTTTTTAGCTGACCTCAGCTCCTGGCAGCCACAACATCACCCAGCAAACACTCTTGCTGCTGCTGCTACTGGACTAAGCCTAGAGGAGTTGCCTTTCCTCTTCGACTGCTCCTTCCTGCTACTCTGGTGTCGGTGAGAGGACACCTGGAGAGGCAGGGCCAGACAACATCAGAAGGGCGGGGCTGAAGAAGAGGACTCCCACCTAAGGCTTTTTAGCTGACCTCAGCTCCTGGCAGCCACAACATCACCCAGCAAACACTCTTGCTGCTGCTGCTACTGGACTAAGCCTAGAGGAGTTGCCTTTCCTCTTCGACTGCTCCTTCCTGCTACTCTGGTGTCGGTGAGAGGGACACCTGGAGAGGCAGGGCCAGACAACATCAGAAGGGCGGGGCTGAAGAAGAGGACTCCCACCTAAGGCTTTTTAGCTGACCTCAGCTCCTGGCAGCCACAACATCACCCAGCAAACACTCTTGCTACTGCTGCTACTGGACTAAGCCTAGAGGAGTTGCCTTTCCTCTTCGACTGCTCCTTCCTGCTACTCTGGTGTCGGTGAGAGGGACACCTGGAGAGGCAGGGCCAGACAACATCAGAAGGGCGGGGCTGAAGAAGAGGACTCCCACCTAAGGCTTTTAGCTGACCTCAGCTCCTGGCAGCCACAACATCACCCAGCAAACACTCTTGCTGCTGCTGCTACTGGACTAAGCCTAGAGGAGTTGCCTTTCCTCTTCGACTGCTCCTTTCCTGCTACTCTGGCGTCGGTGAGAGGGACACCTGGAGAGGCAGGGCCAGACAACATCAGAAGGGCGGGGCTGAAGAAGAGGGACTCCCACCTAAGGCTTTTTAGCTGACCTCAGCTCCTGGCAGCCACAACATCACCCAGCAAACACTCTTGCTGCTGCTGCTACTGGACTAAGCCTAGAGGAGTTGCCTTTCCTCTTCGACTGCTCCTTTCCTGCTACTCTGGCGTCGGTGAGAGGGACACCTGGAGAGGCAGGGCCAGACAACATCAGAAGGGCGGGGCTGAAGAAGAGGACTCCCACCTAAGGCTTTTTAGCTAAATTGTTAGGTGCATCTGTTTTTGTTTTTGTTTTTATTTTTATTTTTTTTTGCTTTTTGTTTTTTTTTGCCATTAGGTGTAGGTGGTTGGGACCCACAATGGAACTGAAAGAACAGGAAGGGGAGGGCAATGGAGGGCAGCCATTGAAATTGTGCTGGGTAGGGGAAGGTATGGTGGTAGGAGTGGAACATGCCTGCGTAGGAGAAGAGGGGTTAGATATTTTACATCTATCCCCTCTTCTGGTCCCACTTCTAGCCAGAAGGAATCAGGTGACCATGTCAAGCGAGCCCACGGGCCACATGGTGCTGTTGTTAAATGCCAGGTCAGTACAAAATAAAACCACCCTCATCCATGATGTTATTTTGGATGAGGGTGCTGACCTGGCATGTATTACTGAGACCTGGGTGGGAGAGGAGGGTGGAGTCCCCTTTCCCAGCTATGCCCACCTGGGTACTCAGTCCAGCACCAGTGTCGCCCGGTGGGCCGGGAGGTGGAGTTGCTATAGTCTACAGGAGTTCCATTTCCTTGGCCAGGCTTCCTGTTTCCTTGGGAAAAGGTCTGGAGGGCCTGTATTGTGTGTTGGGCTCACGAGACAGATTGGGGATTCTGTTGGTGTACCGCCCACCCTGCTGCATTCCAACAGTCTCCCTGCCTGAGCTGACAGAGGTGGTCTCGGACCTGGTGTTGAAGACCCCCAGACTGTTGGTACTGGGGGATCTCAACATCCATGCCGAGGCTACCTTAACTGGAGCAGCTCAGGACTTCATGGCCGCCATGACAACCATGGGGCTGTCTCAACATGTCATCGGCCCAACACATGAGAAGGGTCATACCCTGGACCTAGTATTCTCAACGGGACTGGGGGATGGTGGCTTGGATGTGGAGGGGTTGGCTTTGACTCCATTGTCATGGTCAGACCACTTCCTGGTCAAGTTTAGGCTATTAGCTACTCCAACCCTCTGCAAGGGTGGGGGATCCATTAAGTTGATCCGCCCTCAGAGACTAATGGATCCGGATGGTTTCCTGAAAGCTCTGGGGGATTATCCAGCTGACATGATCGGGCTCCTGTCGAAGCTCAGGTCACCTTATGGAATAGGAGATGACCGGGCAGTTGACATGATCGCACCTAAGCGCCCTCTCCCCTACGCAGAGCCCGGACAGCTCCGTGGTATACATCTGAGTTGCGGGCAATGAAGCGGGAGGAGACGGCTGGAGCGCAAGTGGAGAAAATATCGCAGTGAGTCTGATCAAACACGGCTTAGAGCCCATTATCGAGCCTATTCCGTGGCTATACGGTTGGCGAAAAGGCAGTATTTCGCCAACCGTATTGCTTCCTCAGAGTGCCGTCCAGCGGAGCTGTTTCGGGTGGTCCGGGAACTTCTTCAGCCAGGAGATAGGGTGGAGGCCCAGGACCATTCGGCGGCGCTGTGAGGAGTTTGCTGTTCACTTTGAGGGAAAAATTGCTCAGATTCGCAGTGAACTGGACTCCACTATTGATACAGTATCAAGGGATGTGTCCAGTGCACCGTGCTTAGGTCCAGTGTTATTGGATGAGTTTCAATTGTTGAGACCCGAGGATGTGGACAGGGTGCTTGGATCTGTCCGTTCCACCACCACGCTGCTCGACCCTTGCCCTTCTTGGCTAATTGAAAGATCTGCCAAGGGGTTCGCACCTGGGTCCAAGAAGCTGTAAATGCCTCTTTAAGAGAGGGAGTGGTCCCTGCTGCCTTAAAAGAGGCAGTAATCAGACCACTCCTAAAAAAACCTAACCTGGACCCAGGACTGGTGGTCAACTACCGACCAGTAGCGAACCTTCCTTATTTGGGCAAGGTGTTGGAGCGGGTGGTGGCCGGACAGCTCCAGGCGCTGCTGGATGAAACGGATTTTCTAGATCCATTTCAATCTGGTTTCAGGCCGGGTTTTGGAACAGAGACTGCCTTGGTCGCCCTGTACGATGACCTTTGCCGGGAGAGAGACAGGGGAGTGCAACCCTGTTGATACTCCTGGACCTCTCAGCGGCTTTCGACACCATCGACCATGGTGTCCTTCTGGATAGGCTGGCCAGGTTGGGAGTTGGAGGCACCGCTTTGCTGCGGTGGTTCCGATCCTTCCTGGCTGACCGTGTCCAGAAGGTGGTGCTGGGGATAGTAGCTCTGCCCCTTGGTGTTTACGTCATGGGGTTCCACAGGGCTCAATACTATCCCCCATGCTGTTTAACATCTACATGGAACCGCTGGGAGAGGTCATCAGGAGGTTTGGGCTGAGGAATCAGCAATATGCT